>CAUYRH010062288.1:0-74618 GCA_963574655.1 Perodicticus potto
ACTCTCACTCTTTGCCAATGATATGATCTTAGAGAATCCCAAAGACCTAACCACAAGGATCTCAGTTTTGAAAGAGTCTATTCATTTATTTCTTAAGAGATAAACAAGTCTGCAACCAGCTTGGTAAAGATTATTGCTCAAGTTCTGAAAGAATACTTTGCCATTTTAATAAGAATGTGATTGATACCTCAAGTCTGAAGAATCTTCCTTCCTTTAGAGTAAAAATATCTAGTAGCTGTGGTATTAATATTTTTGCCACATGGATATTAGTGCCTATTTAATTTATGCCTACTTATTATAAGGTACAGCATGGTACATTTAAAACATAAGCTTACAGATAATCAGAAGCTAATTAAAAACTTTACACTATAATTTTCTGTGCATGCTTTCATCTGTAGTTTTGCAGGAGTAATTATATGATTTTACAGTGCAATCTAATTTTCGTGATAAATTATTCTTTAAATCATTGCTGGAGAAAGAAAATCAGTTCTCTAGATCAGAATGTTCACCAGAAGCAGTAAAAACATATTATTTCTCTAATGCAGGCTTCTCCTCTGAAAGATCGTGAGGTTCTAGTCTGGAGGAGGAGGAAATTCTGGCTCCCTTGCCTTGCTTGAAAGGGTGCATGCACACACACACAGACACACAAGCATGCACACACACACGCAAAGCAAATAGAACTAATGTATTATCAAACATACGATGCTGCCTGACCTTAGGTGAAAAATTTGTCAGATTATCACTTATACTAAAAGAACTGTAGATGTATTTAATAATAATAAAGTCTAAAGATTTCAAAGGTCTTCAATTTTAGGACTGATTGTTTATTACTAGGACAACTTGAGGCATCTTTGAGCCTTATTCTCCTCATCTCTACCATGAGAATCTAAATACCTAAACATGCTGCCATCCATAAGGTGGAGGCTGCATAGTGAGACTGAGAGTAAAGAACTTCATTCGAAACATGGGAATTCAAGTTCTAGTTCTACTACTGACTCCCCATGGGGCTAAAAACAATGGAAGACATACAGCAAATGCTCAATTTTGATTTGTTTACTACATGAAGGAAGCCAATTATCCAGGTGAGGAAGTAAGTTACTTTTTCTTTTAGTTCATCTGTCATAGTCTAGCAACATGTAAAAAAATCATTTGTTTCTTTGAAGCATCCTTGGCATTCTGCACATGGTTTCATTGTTTGTGTAACCTCACATCTAAATTCTTATAAAGTCATCCTTATCTCTCTTGCTAATTATATCCCTTTCCAAACAAATTTTCCTTCTCTTGTCACTGTGGGATATATCTGAATGTTCTCCAGGCTTTCAAATATCAACCTCAACAAACCCCAAATTATAATGGTTGTTTTTTTTTAAAGATATTCTCTTACCTGGCCTTGAAACTACTGAATATCATCAACCCACATATCTCAAAACAAACAAGGTTAATTTCTCAGTATCTTACTGTAAAACATTCTCATTTCAATATCAACGTGCTTTGGCTTACCATGTTATTTTGACTGTTCTTCGGTGTTACAGGAAGGACATGATGTTAAGATTCAGACTGGTCTAAGGTTTAATCTGAATTTCGCTACTTTCCTAGATATATAATTTAAGATAGGGTGTCTCCTTGTAAAATGTAAGTAATAACTCCCCAACAGGCTTATTGTGAAGATTAAATATGAATACAGCAATTAATAATATCTAAAATCCATGCTTTTTTATGCATTTATGCATTAGATATTCACAAAAATTCTGTGAAATATATACAATTTCTCTTATACTAGGAAATTGTGGAGAGCTAAAGCAAATTCCTAGTAAATAATAGAAATTTATTATTTAAATATTAAAAAAAGTATATAGAGTAATGTACATGATATATGGACAAAAATGCTAGTGAATGAATGAATTACATGAAATTTTAATAAAAATGCATGTTTTAAAAAATATATATATATACTAGTTGAATTTCTTTCAAACAATTCAAATAAGGGTAGCTTTTTGACTCACAAGACAATAGTCACCATGAATCACCGTTAGTGAGCATTAGGCTCTTACTAGCTCTCTTTCAATTCTGTCCAATAGATGTGAAATCTAAACTACGGTTTCAAGGTTTATTAAATTGGTGATTGCTTTGGACTTTAAATGCTAAGAATTGTTTTTCTCTGTGTTAATAGAATTAGAATACATTAATTTATAGAGCAAAATGACAAATGTGTGTATTAATTTTCTAACTAACTGTTTGAAAATATTGTGTTACCAAGTAAAATAATCTGATTAGTATTATCTAATACAAATCTTAGCCATTAAGGAAAACACATTGTCCTGGAAGATCATCAGATAGAAGCACGCTGAACAGAAGTTTTAGCATAGTTTACTATATATATATATTTTTATGAGAAAACAGATGTTTTCTAATATCACGATTTAATCATTGTTCCTGACTGTCTTCCATTGAAAGAATCTGTACATGACACTCTATAGATGTGGTTACGGTCATTTGTCACAGTATTTAGAGTTTTCACAGTCCTGGGTAAAAGTGTATTTGATATTTCTGTTGAACAGTAGGGGAAGGAGAATTTCCAAAGGACCAGGATATTACAAGTGAAGAACTCAGGATATTATAATATAACGTTTGTGATAAATGATTCCAATAAAATTCTTGCACTAAAGACTGTTCGATTCATTATCTAGAACAGGAATGCAGATATTATAGAATGTTCTATTTCATCTTGCTGTTTCAAAAAAATGCACTATTGGTCAGTTGTTCCTTTCAATGTGAAATGTAAGAACGTACATTAGAAGATTGCAGTAAAATTGTATGACTTAACAATATACTATGTTATAAAAACGGATAGCTACTGTATTTTCAAAGCTGAACTAGTACAACTGTTAGTTATGACTCTAATCATTTCTGAAAAGAGCATGAAGTTGTTGAACTACGCCGTTCCCCAGTGGAATGACCACACTTGCTCTTTCTGTCCATTAGTGCTCTTCCCACTCAAACATTTTATATCCCACCAACTCTTTAGGAAGCGGTTGGAGAACAAAACGAGTTCAGCTGGCATCATTTCATAATTATCAGTGGTTTGAACACAGGTTGTCTAAAAAGCTGTTCTATCTTGTTATTGTTCAATATTCTGCTCCATAGTACAACAAAGAAATCCAATACTGCGTCGTAATGACAGCATTTAGCATGTCGCACACATTAAATGATTACACTCTACAGCCCCACAAGAGGAGGAAGGCACTGTTGTCTCTACTTATCACTTGTGGTCTGGGAGAGCACAGGTTTTCTTTTTGCCCACAGCTATAAAATATCTCAGAAGCAAAGCAAAAATTCAGAAGCATTAATTCATTGATTGGCAACCCAAAAGTGCATTGGTTCAAGTGCAAAAGAGGAATAGTAAACAAATTTTCTGTTCCCTGAGCCCCTTACCAGTATCATAGGAAATAAAGTACTTTCACCCTAGAAAGGGAAACATTGTTCAAAACTGAGGTCATAGAATTGGAGGAAAAAAAATTTTAATTTCACAAAAGATTTGACTTAGGTTAGGGCAAAAGCCTTTTAGGAATTTTTTTTTTTTTTTGAGACAGTCTCACTGTGTGGCCTTCAGTAGAGTGCCATGGCATCACAGCTCACAGCAACCTCAAACTCTTAGGTGTAAGAGATTCTCTTGAGTCAGCCTCCCAAGTAGCTGGGACTACAGGCACCCACCACAATGTCCGGCTATTTTTTTATTGCAGTTGTCATTATTGTTTAGCTGGCCCAGGCCAGATTCGAACCTGCCAGCCTTGGTGTATGTGGCTGGCGCCGTAACCACTGTGCTACAGGCGCCGAGCCTCAGGAATTTTTTTTAACCAAGTATTTCTTCTTGGGAGATCTACTTTGAAAGCCATGGATTGATCAAGGTTGTAGATTCTACGATTTCTCTGGGTGAGAATTCTTAATCCACTTTTCAAGGTGGTATTTTTCTCTCATAGAACGTTTCCTTCTTCATCTTTCATCAAGACAGAAGAGACTGAGGAAAAGGACAGATATTATTGAAAGTAATTTATTTGTATTCTCAGGTTAAAAATAGAAAGAAAATTTTTATGTTACCAATTTTGTTGGAATTTTATAATGAAGGCTTATTATAAATAGAATATGCATTTATTAATACCTAATATTTTAAGCATTATTTTCAACAAAATATTTAATTTGTTAAGGACCTCAAAATCAATATAGCACAAATATAATTCTTTTTTTCTATCAATATCATAATTTGTCTCATTTCTATATGTTCCCCTCTTACATTTAATTCAATCACATAGACCATCGCTATTGATTATGGACTGTGAAAACTGAACCATTTCTTATTATTGCATTTCTTATAATTTCTTATTATTATTTCTTTACGTCTAAAATAAAGCTCTTACTATTAAAGGAGATAATATAAGTAAAACATCTAACTCAAAAAAGCATTGTTTCAAGTAGTGTCTAAGAAGTAAAAACAAATATTTACTACAGAACATTTCCTTGCAGGTTTCTAATCTTAAAAATAAATTACTAAATAAAAAAATTCTCCAGAATAAAGTTTCTACTAATCCAGCATTAATTTCCTAGGTTAAAGTACAGCCAATTATTGTCTAAACCTCTTCTTCTTCCTCTGTCCTCCCTCAGAGCTAACAAATCCCCCTCCTTATTTCTGCTCTCTCTTCAGCAAATACACCTTCCCCACCTGCACCAAAAATATTGTTCCCTTTTACCTTGGAAGTGAGAACAATGTAACCTAAAAATTTGTACCCTCATATTAATTTGAAATATACACAAATATTTTTCCCTCATTTATGTTCTCATAGAAATAGCTTCATCATAAGATATTTCAATCCCAGTGCATTTGAATATGTTATAACTATGCCTGTCAGCTTTGCTGATTTGTGAGTCATACAAAGAAGTCTGTTCTTATTTGTGTCTGGGTCTTCAGAAGCTGGTAGATTCCTGGAGCCAGGTAGGCTTTCTCTGCAGTGGTTGAACTGAATGATCTGGGAGTAGTGATAAAAAGTGCATGCCCCATGAGCTAAGGACACCATTGCAGCACAAATTATTTGATTGATTGGACATATATTAATAATTTCCAAAATTGGCTCGGTGCCTGTAGCTCAAGCGGTGAAGGTACCAGCCACATACATCAGAGCTGGCAGGTTCGAATCCAGCCCGAGCCTGCCAAACAACAGTGATAACTACAACCAAAAAATAGCCGGGTGTTGTGGTGGGCGCCTGTAGTCCCAGCTACTTGGGAAGTGTAGGCAAGAGAATCACCCAGGAGTGGGAGATTGCTGTGAGTTGTGACGCCCTGGCACTCTACCCAGGGTGACAGCTTGAGGATCTGCTCAAAATAAATAAATAAATTTCCAAAATTCAAATTTATAATTCCAAATAATCTCATTCAGAAAATTAATTCATTCAGCATCATTTTGTATGTAACTCATTTTGGCTGACAATCAGATACAACATTTCTTTAATCAGTGTCAGTGTCAAAATTGGGTATCTAGAATCTGTCTTTGAATTTCTCTCAGTTAAAATGGTCTTCTCAATATTTCTGCATATAGAACTCTAAGAACGAAATAAAGGGCACTACTTATGTAGGCACCAAATATGTAAAGCTCTTTTTTAAAGAGAAAAGCTTTGGCTTTGTCCATGTCAGTGGTGGGGAACCTGCATCTTTAAAGCTAGGTTCTGAAGTGCAACCTTTGGAGTGAATCTAGATTTTATAAGACAAATTCTTTTATTTTTATTAATACATTTTTCTTCATCTTTTATATTTTTATTTCATTTTTATAATGGATGTACTTAGACTACCAAAGAATAAAATAAGTATCAACAAAGTAATCCTCCCAGCTTGCCTAGCACAGTTTGAACATGAGTAAGCCATAAGGGCTAAATGAACATCTGACTACTCTTTTTTGAGTAGTGCCACTAACTCGGGAGACTGGGGGGTGAGTTTATGGGGGTCAAATATGCTTGTGTGTTATCAGCTTTTGAAAGTGATGCACTGTGTTTCTGCTTGAAGTGGGATTTGTGATTCGTGGCCCGGCTCCACAGTATTTTTTAATCGTGTCTTCTTAACAGCCCGTCAAGTCAAAGAAAATCAAGAGAGCATTAAAGGAAGCAAACCGATTTTTTAATGAGGATTGGGGATTGTAGTATTATCTTATTTCTGCTAAAGATAAGATGATTTGTTTGTGTTGTGGTACTGCAACATCCACATTAAAGAAATGTAATGCACATCAGCATTTTAGCACTCCTAAAGACAACAAATATTGTAAATTAGAGGGAGAAGTACAAAAGGTTGGATTGTAGAAAACAAAAGGTGAAAAACAATAGCAAAGACATTTCTTCCAAGCAACAATAAGACCTGGAAATAAGGGCACTGAAGCAACTTACAAAATAGTCTGCATACTCAGGGGGAAAAAGCGAAGCCATTCTGTGATGTGGAAATTGTGAAGTAATGCATTGTCAAAATTGTGAGATGCGTGGACCTGGTACCATTTCCATATGCAGACAACTGCCTCTTTGAAGGAGAATGACAATGGATCGGCAGCATGAATTAGCTTTCAACTTAACAGAACAAATTCTCATAATACAGCAAAAGGAAAATATATATTATTTGATCACTTTGGATGCATCAACTGATACTACTGACTTCGCATAGGTTTTATACTGCATTCGGGTTATAACAGAAGATTTTCTTTGCCATGAAGAGTGCTTTGGGAACTCTTGCTAACAGAACGTGGGAAATAGATACCTTTCACAACTTTCAAGATAAATGTCATGAAGTTGGGTCGTATTTTGTCAATTTAGTGAGTGTATGTAGAGATAGTGCACCTTCTGTGACAGGAAAACATGAAGGGTTTACATACAGATTTTAAAAAGCATTAACAGATTGTATGCTCTACTTTCTTTCATTTCTTTTCATTATATCTTGAATCAGCAAAATATCTGTGCTGAAAGTACTGTTTTCACTTGGCAAAAGTTATAAGTATTGTTAACTATATTCATGCAAGCACAACATGGCATTGCCAGTTTCCTAATACATTAAAGTTCAACCAGGAAGCATTCAGTTTGGACTTGCCATACCATTCCAAAGTACGTTGGCTATCACAGGGATAGGTGTTAGCCAAAATTTTATCTCTGGGAAAACAGATAGTTAAATTTTATGAAGAACAGAAATAGCAATGAGAATTATTGAAAGGATTTCTTTTGAAATGCAGCATTTCTGTGGGATATCATGTCAAATCAAAATGACTTGAATATTTCTTTGCCAGGTAAAAGTAAGTCTATACATTTTCTTAAAAAAGAAAAGCTACCTTTCCTTCAAAACAATTCTTCATCAAAAAGAAATACTGAATGAACAGTTTTCTCAGTTAGCAAAAGTCATTGATGAGCAGGATGATATATGTGAATCATCTGAAAAATACACGCTGTTATAGACATATTAATTGGAAAATACAATGAAAGGTTCACTTTGAGAATCACACTCAAGTTACTGTTTCAGCCTCACTAATTGATATCACCATGACACCCAAAGAACTACAGATAGAATTGATCGAGTTATGAGTGGATCACACATTAAAGTCATTGTCTGATGCTAAGAAATACCCAACTGAAATATGGAAAATGCAGTAGATGATCCATGTTTCAGCAACATGGCTGAAAACAGCTTTCTTGCTTTTCAACACTTACGGCTGTGAGTCTGCATTCTCCTATCTAACCCAAATCAGATGTCCTTTTAAGGTCACAGTAAAGGCTACCTGTCTAGAGGATGAGCTGAAACTGCAGACCTCCATGCTACAACTAAATATCCAAATATGTAGATACAAGGTGGCTCCTAGTGCTCTGGGGGGCTGAGGCAGGTGGATCTCATGTGCTCAGTTTGTTCTGTATCAGCCTGAGCAAGAGCAAGACCCATCTCTAAAAATAGCCAGGCATTGTGGTGGGCGCCTATAGTCCCAGCTACTCAGGAGTCTGAGGCAAGAGGATTGCTTGAGCCCAAGAGTTTGAGGTTGCTGTGAGCTAAGATGCCATGGCACTCTACAAAGGGTGACAAAGTGAGACTGCCTAAAAAAAAAAGTAGATACAACAAAGTCATTTAAATGTTACTTAACCTTAAAAAGAAATAGTTTTACTTTTTAAAATGAAATACATAGTAGTCAGACTTTAACAATACAATGCACATTTTAAAGTGTGTCTACTTGAAGTTTCTCGAATATGGCCGTATTTGATTATAGCTAAAGTAATGTGGCCTTCCCACATGAAAAGTTTCTCCACCCCCAGACTACTTTTTGGAGAAGCTTTATAGACAATGAGTGAGGTGATAACTGCCTTTTTGAAGCACAAACAAAAGGCAAAGTTCTTATTTTCCATAGGAGGGTCACGAGTATCTTCATTCCTAGTAATTATTTTCTAGGCTTTGTGATATTTATGGAATGAAGAAACTTCAAGGAGTCTTAGGGAGCACAAGCCAGAATCAACTTCTACCTGGTCCTCACAGAGTACTCCTAATCGGTTATCTAATGTTTGAGAGACGCAGCCTCAAGAGATCTATGAACTATTCGTTTATCTTGGATTTTTTCCCATTATGTTGGCTTTAACCTTTGCATATAGAAAGGCATTTTTGAGAAACCAAGAAAAATGATGAAAATACTCAGAGAAGTGCAGGTAAAATAGGTGCCACAAACTTTTTCAAAGAACTCAGAGACATTGCAGCCTGTCTACGGAAACTACATCAAGAACCCTGGGCTTATATCACCTCATATCACCAAAAACAGGTACTTGTACACATCGCATGAGTTAATATGACCATAAATGTGACTTAATATGACATGAGTTACATGTCAATACATTGTCTTAAACTTTCCTTAAAAACCAATGTAAAAATGGCTTTTCTTTATATTTTTAAAACTGCAGCTTAAATCTTTTGGTCATTATGGTCTTCAAAGTCTCCTATATAAGAGAAAAAAACAGTTCTTATATTTTCCCCGAAATTCGTAATTACAATTGATCCCTTTTAATGAATTCTTTTCCTTTGATTAAAAAAAATGGAAGCTACATAAATCATCTTGTTCCTCTATTAACACTGGATTCGAGGAAGTAAAAGGGAAATGACCATGAACTTCAAGGGTGATTTCTACCAGACGGGTAATACATAAGGTGTGACACTTACCTAATTTTATTTGATTGCTACAATAAATGTTGAAAAGTAGGTTTGATAAGTCTACTTTAGCAATGAGAAAAAAAGATGCAGGGATATTAAGCCATTTCCCCAAAGTTATCTATTTGGCATATGGCAGAAAATTTTAACAACCTCTGTCTTACTAATGCCAAGACACTTAAAAGTGTAACCATGTTGTCCAATGATGCACTTTGTGAACAAAGACAATTATTCCTTGATGCATATCTCTGGTATAATAGTGCCCATTTCCTTAAAAATAATTTCTGATCTCTTTTTTTTACCTTATATTTAAAATGTATTCTCACTCAGTGTATGTTTTACCTTTGTAAATTCAACTGATTACAAGATGAAAAAAATGTTTATTCAAGTTTTTCTTTTTTTTTTTTTAGAGACAGAGTTTCACTTTGTCACCTTCAGTAGAGTGCTGTGCGTCACAGCTCACAGCAACCTCCTGCTCTTGGGCTTAGGTGAGTCTCTTGCCTCAGTCTCCTGAGTAGCTGGGACTACAGGCACCCGCTACAATGCTGGGCTATTTTTTGGTTGCTGTTTGGGTGGGAGCCGGCTTTGAACCCCCCACCATTCGTATATAGGGCCAGTGCCCTACTCACTGAGCCACAGATGCCATCCCTCAAATTATTAAAAATAGAAGTTAAAAGGAAGACACAAGGAGAGAAAAGAAAATAGAGAAAAAGGGAAACATGGAAGGGCAGATTAGATAAGCCAATCATCTCTCTATGACAAAATTGGGACACTTTACTTTAAACAAAAATGTTTATGTGTTTAAGATTTGGTAATCTTTCTCACTTTAAAATATCAAGCAACATTTGTTATTCTGAAATAGCTCCAAAACAATATTTCCATTTGTATTTGTATGTGCAGAGAGGCTTTATTTCTTTCTCTGCCTGATCTCCTCCCATATACCCACTATATAGGCACCCAGATACTTAGAGCAGTGAAGCTACAACTGTGCCAGGCATGCAGAAGGTACTTAAGAAGTGCTCACCTGGGGGACAGAACTGAATTCTGTGTTTACTACTTAACCTTCAGAATGTGGGTTGTGTGATGCCATAATTACTTGTATGTCACTTTTATTTATTCATTCCCCAGAGAACTTTAATTTCTTCTAAATCCCATGACATGCTGCTAAGTTTCAGATTAGTAGAAGCCACTTCAATGGAAAAAATAAGACCCCTATGGGACCACTTACACTTTCTAGTCTGCAATATTTTCAAAAATTCCCTTTGGGAAATTTTATTACCATCTATTTTATGGCTTAACAAAATTTAGCTCTTTGTATTCATTTTCCCTTTTTGCCCCTGGACTTTCCCTGTCAAAATGACCCTTGAAACATCCTGCAGTTATCACAGTCTCTGTAATGCAGTTTGGGCATCATCTCTACAAGCTGTCAAGGAAAATGTAGTGTGGGTTTCTTTCGGCATCCTATCTTATTTTCCCAGTAGTGCTCTAGGACCATTAGTGTTTTCCTGACCCTTGCTCTTTGTTTTCATTTTTTGTTAGCTATTCTTAAAAGTATAATCTAAACTGTTTTCACACTATTTCCTCAACCACAGCAAGGAAAAGAAGTGGCACCAATCTGAATGTGACTCAGAAATCATGTTGTTTGCTTAACTTACACACATTCCAAAACTATTCCTTAGGTTCAATTCTTTTGACCTCACTGTAGACTCTCAGGAAGTAAATGAGGAGCAGTTACTTTGAATTATAATACTAGATATTTTACTCTGAGAAGAAGAATGAGGGGAAATTTATCATTTTGTATATATAGGTATTTTGTAATTATTTCTATCCTACAGCATCCTGTATATAGGTATTATGTAATTATTTCTATCCTATAGCAAGATAGCATCTTGTTTTAATATCAGTGCAAATCAGAGGCTGGGCGTGGTGGCTCATGCCTATAATCCCAGCACTGTAAGAGGCCAAGGCAGGTGGATGGCTTGAGCTCAGGAGTTGGAGACCAGCCTGAGCAAGAGTGAGACCCCATCTCTAACAAAATAGCCTGGCCTTGTGGCAGGTGCAATAGTCCCAGCTACTCATGAGCCTGAGGCAAGAGGATTGCTTGAGCCCAGGAATTTGAGGTTGCTGTGAGCTATGATACCACCATGCTCTCCTGAGCATGACAAAGTGAGACTTTGTCTCAAAAAAAAAAAAAATCCACCATATAGATGTGGCGAAATGTGAGAGAAAATTAAAATGATTTTCAGAGAAAGTAGGACGTGTTAACTGTTCAAGGAAAACACAGAAGTGGAATTTGATAAGGAAGGTTTATTTTTAAATAGGAAAGAAAATAGTAAAAACAAAAGAGTAGGGGGATAATGATACATAAGAAATGCAAGGAAATGTTTGGGGGTTTTATGAGAAAGCAATTTAGCTTAGGAGGAAAATCAATTTGTGATCAGTAGCTTTTTGTTAATGGTAAATACCTAGGAAACTAAAGAAACTGAATATGAAATCGAATATTTAAAATATCAGACAATATGAAATTGAATACTTAAAATATCAGACATTGTTTTTCTTTATATTTAAAAAATACATGTCTCTGGGCAGCGCCTGTGGCTCAGTGGGTAGGGTGCCGTCCCCATATACTGAGGGTGGCAGGTTCAAACCCACCCTCGGCCAAAAACTGCAAAAAAAAAAAAAAAAAAACAAGAAAAAAGAAAGAAAGAAAAAGAAACATACATGTCTCTCTTCATTTGTATTTTGGTCATGGTATTCTACTGTTAACTTCTCCAAATTCTGAGACATATCAGCCTTAATGTCTCAAATTAATTTTGTAGGAAAACAAAACAACCAAAAAACATACATTAGCTGAAAAAATTTCAGTCCTTCAAAGTCACGAGCCAGTGTTACAGAACACTTTGCTCTACAAAGTGAATGTGAACTGTCATTAACTATTTTCTTTTTAATTTCATGGTAGTACAGACCGATTGAAAGCAGCACATCTGTTCACGAATTCAAGGAGAAAGGGTGTCACACTAAACCTCTCAGCTGTTTCTTCATGTAGAATTAACTCCAAAGCTTTTGAGCATTTACATTCTTACTATAATGCTGACCAACACACACAGTGTTTCACATGAAAAATTGAAATCTAATTTAAAAATAGACAGCTGGTGAAGATTGTATTTCAATATTCTTAAAACTGAAAGAGTCACCTCTTAAACCCCTTTATTCTCTGTTATACCTTTAAAAATCAAATAAGAGACAATTTTAAAATACATAACCTTTGCATTGGAGGTTATACTTGATGACTTTAAAGACGTCTGAAAGTGTGTACCCAGTCATACATCATTAGAAGGAAAGGAGAGTGACACTTTTTTTTTGTTTGTTTCCCAAGGTGAGTCAGCACCAATGTATCACATAATCAATTCCCTCCAATCAATCAGCAAAAGGGAAATTTTTCTGTGTTTTTTTTTTTTTTTTTTTTTTTTACTGGTACTCTTAACCACTAAATCACTCCAGCTTCCCAGGTGATAGCAAAGCAGAGAATATTCATTTCACAAAATTATGAAAGGATAGTAGTTTCTTTATTTTCTGAGGCACTAAAATGACTCCTCATCAAAGAATATTGACAAAAATTGGGGAAAAAACTATCATCTGTATGTCCTAAGAAGATATGCAATAAAATGGCGCAAATGCTTTGCACTAATCAACACTGCTGCTACTATTTCTAAAGAACAACTTCAAATATAAATAAAAAAGAGGAAGTCGTGTTTATAGAAAACACACTCTGTGTCAAGTGCTTTACATATGTTTCCTCATTTAACTTTCAGGACAATCATGAGGAAAGTATATTTATCTTATAATCTCCTGACAAAAATCTCAAGGCTAAACAACTTGTTCAAGGTGACAGAGTATTACAATGTTTTTAAGGTAACAAAGTTAGCAAGTGACCAAGCTGAGATTTGACTCAGGGCTGGAGGGTTAACCAAATCTATCACCTTCTCACTATACTACATTAATTTCCCTCAATAATTATTTGCTAAATATCTGTGTTTTCATTTATGCTATGTCTGAAGCCAAATGGTGAAAACAATGTAGTTATCTTTGTCCTCAAAGAACTTAAAAACTGCAGAAGCCTATACCCTGATTATTAGAATACAGTGCAGAAAATGTAGTGTAGACGCATAAAAGCCAGAAGATGTAATAACACATCAGCAGGCAGTCAATGGGGATAGAGGAAGATGGCAGAAAAGTTTCTGAGAAACAACAGTAGACTTGAAGAGGAAGAGGAGGTGGGACAGAAGCTCAGAGATTCCTTCTTGGCAGAGGAAATGGTGTGAGTAAAAACCTTGGGAGGGTTTGGGGCTTGGGAACTTTTTGGGGAAAAGGAAAGTTCAGTAAAGCTGAGGCTGGAGTGCAAAGTTGGTAAAGAGGACGTGAACAACACTAGGGAATGAAGCAAAGAACACATCCTGCTATGCTTTTATTACAGCTCATTTCAAGGATTTTAGACTTCATGTCAGAGGTTATGAGAACCTACTGAAACATTTTAAGCAATAAGTAACATGACTGAATTTGGATTTTCTAAAAATATCTCCATCTGTATTATGAGAATGAATTGTAAAGCATGCAAGAGAAATGTGGGGAGATGAGTGAGCTATTGTAGTAGTTCAAGGAAGAAATGACAGTGATTTGAACTCAGAGTAAGGCAATTGGCAACACATAAAAATGGAGAAATGTGTTGAGATGCAAGAATACGAGATCCATCATATCCCACACACGATCATTTAACACATTCTCTTGATTCTACGTGTCAATGATTCGTATGGAGGGAGACGTGTCAATGAGAATCCAGGATACTGATTTAAAAATTAGTTTGATGTCAGGGCCATTTATCAAGATTGGGAACACAGAAGAAGAAGGAGCAAAAGGGGGCAATGTCATGACAACAACTCTGTTATTGTTACCAATAATAAATATAGCCAATTGCTGAACTCTTTCTGCATTCCAGAAACTGAGCTAAGTGATGCATATATATGTATATATATATACACACACACACATACATGTATACACACACACAAGTGCCATATATACACACACACATACACACATATCATATATAAACACACATACATAATTTATGATAGGATCATATATATATGTATATATATATAAATTTCTCACAGAACCTCCTCTGAAGCAATTATTCCTATTATCTAAATTTTATAAGTGGATAAACTAAAAACTAGAAAAAATTAGGAACATGACCAATTTCATAGAACAGGAATGTGGTAATGCCAACGGGACAAGGTACAAAAAAATAAAGCATGACCAAAAGATTAAATGTTACATTTGTAAATACACAGCTCAAGGCATGTCCAGGTCTTCCCATAGTGGTATGAAGTCCTACAAAGACATTCTAATGAATTTATTCTTCAATAGAAAGAGTGGTCAGGAGAGACTACACTACATCCTTGAGAGAGAAAGAGCAAATTCGAGTTGGGGGTGATAGATGGAGCAAAGAATCAGGAGACAGATAGAACTAATAAAATGGGCTGAACCGGGGGAGAAGCACGAAAGTTGGAAGACTGCCCCAAAGAACATTGCCCAGACCATCTGCCTTGTGCATTGGAAGCTAACTGGTTAATGCATAAGATATCTGGTTGTTTCACCTGGTTGTCCTACATATAGAGATGCAGTGGAGAATGTCAGTTTAAAAATTCCCCAAACAAAATAATGGAGTTACTTCAGGCCTAAAAATATTCTGGTTATTCTAACTATCTTTTACACTACCTCCACCATGACAATAAATTCAAGGTGAATGCTCTTTGTAATGTCTACTGAGTTTAATTACAGTTACATCTAAGGCAAGCCACTAGTAAAAGTATAATGAACATGCACCATTGACATAAATTTGCAAGGGTAATTCACAAAGAAAAAGAAGCCACAGAAGAAAAAAACCATGGTAGGAAAATGTAATTATATCAGGAATAAATAAAAGGTTAGAGATTTGAACATATGAACATTTTGATTCCACATGATGATTCTTACGGTTTCCAAAAGAGAACCAAGCAGTGTTTTCATGGCTGATATTAATACAGAGGTGGGGAAGATTAGCAGATTGTTTTCTTAAAAACAACAAACAAACAAACAAAACCCAACTACTGTTGCAGTGCATAGACACTTTTACAGAACCTTTTATTTCCTGTACAAAAGCTGGTCTTGGGGTCCTTATTTGGAGGTCCCTGTGTCTTTTCTGCTATAAACAATTTCTGTCTTTCTGTTACTTGCTGTACTTTCAAAGGACAACCTAGAGACACTTATATGTTTATTTCAGGAAAACCATATGTTCCATGTTCTTCTTTTTGAAGGACCTCATCTCTACTAATTAATCCTTAAAACTCTCTGAGACCAGTGAGATGAAGCCAAGTGATTTAAGCCTTACAGGGAGAGAAGAAATTTAGGCACCTTACCTAGAATCTCTCAGTAAATAAGCATGGGAAAAGGACATCCGTTATTCATTCCAATATGCTTTCTAAAGAGACCTAACTAGCCTTGAAAATCATGCAAATGTTTTACAGAGCAGTGAAACTACGTTGGTTTAGACCTTGTTGGTGGTCTAGCCACAGTATCTCTTGAGTCAGCTCCAATTCTCACTGCTGAGACTCTAGGTCAGACAATATCTATCTTTTCCTTTTACCTTCACATTAGCTTACGAGCTTCCAAGTCAACATCTAGAAACATATCTTAAACAACAGTGGCAGAATTCTCTTTCTCAAATACAAACTGGGTCTTTTCTCTCCCTTGGTCAAAAGCCTTACATGTATTTCTACTATCTATGAAATAAGATCAAATACCTTGGCCTAGAATTCAAATCCTTCTTCAATTTAATTATGAATTAACCTTTTGAAATTTATCTCCCACTATTCTCTGCCTCTTAGCCTGTGTCTTACAAATAAATACGACCAGACATACGCATACATCCACAAGCACCCTGTGTTCTACTGTCCTGACCATGCTCTGAGCTCCCTCAAATTTGCACCTTTGGTCATGACGTTTTCTAGAGCTTCTTGAAACTTCATGGCAGGCTTTCCATCCTTCATAAATTACCTATGTCAGGAGATTATCCGATTCACATGTTACCCATTCAAGGAGGTTCCCAATTCATTTCATTTAGCTCAAATTTATATTTTTCTTTAATTTCATAGTATTGTGAGTGGACATCTTTTCAGATCCTTTTACTGCTTATCTAAAACTCTGTATCTCTCTCAGTCAGTTGATTTTAAGCTTGAACTTTATTTAATTTATTTACATTTATCATTCTGCCTCACCCCAACATTGAACATGATGATTTGCAGAAAGTAGGCATTAAAATTGATAAATTGAACTAAATAATTTTTGATAAATAACATCATTGCACATGACTATTTTAGGCCGAAGTGATCTAATTAGTTAGTTTATTTACCATGTTCCCTCACACAGTGAGTGCAAAATTTTAGTAAAAAATGTTATGCACACTATTTTCTAACTATTTTATTTTGTATTTATTCAATAAAAGAGATTATAAATAAAAGGAGGTCTACACTTATTGCAATAAGACAAAATATAGTCACATTACTTATTTAATATTAAGCCTGCTTTACAGCAATTATGGAGATTCCTAGCATTGTCTTATCTATAATTCCAAACAAACTGTCAGTTTATTATCAATGGTTTTATTTTACAGATGACAACTGAAGGTCACAGATGGGATATGTGACTTATCCAACATCAACCTATTAATTGCCAGAACAGGAATTAAAAGTCAATTATGTTTGAATACAGAGTCTACATGTGTTTGAAGGCTACCACCCAGTCTCCAAGGTCTGCAAGATGAGAATGACGTGTGCATGTATATAGAGAAGATGGAGAAACTACTTTATATCCTTAACTATAAGCAAATTGGTGCATAAATTTAACATGAGAAAGAAATTCTACGCAAATATATCCCTTAATAAATATCTAATCCATAATAATTAAACCTAAACTATATGGTGTTAGGGGGTATATTTTAAAACATACCCTAATTATAAAATGTGATCTTCAGAGACATGTGTTAAACATTAGTCACTGTATGAAGCGTTTTAATTCGCTTATTAATCTAATTCTCACAAGAACACTCAGGAAAACACTGTGATTATGCACAGTTTGCAGATGAAGAAACAGAGAACTTAGAGCTGTTAATAACCTGTCCAGGGTCACAGGGTCACAATGCTAATTAGTCGCAGAACTTTCTTTTAGCGCAGGTATGCTTGTATGGACAGATATATTTTTCAAATACATGCATAAGTTCCTAGAATCCAGGCATAACTTAAGCAACCAAAAATATTAAATTTAGATAAACATTTTAGCATTGTTTATTATGAGATGAATAGTTTACATATACGAGATTTATTATCATTTACCTTAAAATATTTCTTGGGAAAATTCTAATTAACATTTTGTTAACACATCCATCAGTTCTTATTTTATATCGAATGCAAAATATGAAACTTATTGGATGAACATGAATATGTATGTTATATTTTTATTTAGATATTGTCCTAGTATTTTCCAAAATTAGACAGGTAGGGAAAGGTTTTCTGAAACTGAGCAAAACAATGTTTTTTTCTGCTCACGTTGATTTTTTGGTTCTTCGTGTAAGTCATTTTTCTCACACAGAACGAAGATGTGAGGTTGTAAACCATCTCCTGTGGTAAGGACACAATATGAGACTTTCAAAATTCGAATTCCAAATTACAGTTTGTGTATTTCTCAAACACAAAAGTATAAATACAAGAGTAATCATTGGATGGTAACGAGTACATACGAATCACTAATTTGACTAGGTTTAGTATAAAATCATTCTACTTTGTTTTACCTCTAACAATGTTACAGTGAGAGGAATAGATTTGCTTAAATTTAGAGTACTGCATCTCAAATTAATTATAATCATGCAGTTGAAGCATTACCTCTCATATCAGTTCACAATGAGGATAAAGCACATTCGCTTCTAATTCTTTTTGACCTTCCTGTTCTTTTGTTTCACCGCAGTCTTCAAGGTTGTTAAGGCAGAATCCTAAAGGAAGCCAGAGTCCTAATTATTTGGACACGGTATCTCCTCCTTCCATTATTAATATAGTTCTGAAATACTAAAAATTAAAGAATTATTTTGTAAAATCGTAGTCCTGAAAAGGGCTCTACAAGTTTATTCCTTATTTCTCCAGGTTTTAGTTCTATCATTCGCTACTGATGCTATTCGTCCTGGCCTTAAACATCTCTAGAGGAAAAGATTCCATTTCCTCCTTCAGCAATCCTGTTTTAGTTCATAAAAATGCCCTTACCAACATAAGACTTTTTCCCCTTGATTTTCTTATTTACAGTATACATTTTTTCATATGTGATTGAACCATTCCTTGTACTTTTCATCTTTAGAGTAAAAATATTCTCTTCCTTCCTTTTTGGTTATATTCCTCCCTCAGGTAGGAGGCCCCAAACACAGAGGACCATGGCGCTTTCTACAGTCTACCCTTGTCAGCAGGGGCTCAGTCACCTCAAGTTTTCTGTTGCTTTTAGGCGGTACCGCCAAGAAGTCCTCTTCAGCCCTGCTCAGATGACTAAGCAGTATCTCTAAATTTTAAGCACTTCATACCAATTCGTCTTTTGGTCCTTTGCCAATTTGTGATGAATAATGTCCACATAGGTAATATTCCCTAAAATGAGAGTTGCCTATGTTGTAAGGGCTATCGTAAGAATTAAATGAATGAAAACATGTGACGAGCTTATAACAGCACCTGGCACAGAGCCAACAGTCCATAGACAGAAGTATTGCTTGTATGGCTGCTGCTTCTCCTGCCATCACCACTGCTACTCTTTACTAACTTCTCACTGGTACTTCTGCTCCTGCACTTGATGCTCTGGTGCTCTGACATATAGTCTTCCACCGAGTGAGACATCCAGGAGGGAACTGGAATACTTTGGAGAATTAATGATCCCCTCTTTCCAACTCCCAGCTCCTCGGAATTACACAGCTGAGCTGGGTTCCTCCTGGTCACACAGACTTCAAAATGCTTATCATCCACTTGTACACGGATTAGGGCCTAGGTTTTCTGGCCCTTCACCCTTCCTGAGATCTTTCTGATAGTCTGTCATTTTGTAAGATCTGCATTAATGCTCTTCCATTAACATTAATAATTGAAAACTCATCTAATAGAAATATCTTTCAATATTCCATGATGTTTACCAGCTCCATTAATGGGTTAGGAGATGTATGGTACACACAAGTATAGGAAACTGTGGAGATAAACCAAATATTAAATTCTTCCAAAAGGTCTTTAACAGGAAAAAATTATACTCTTTCTTGTAAGTTGATGTCAAAGGATATTTTGAAAATAAATGTTTAAAATAAATTTATATTTTCAAAGTGCCCTACAATTGTTTTATTATTTTAATTTTTATTTTTCACATAAATCCCCCATGGGATTGTATGACATTCATCAAGCATTTTTATTTTGCCCACATAAATTGCCCTATAATTGTTTTATTATTTTAATATCTATTTTTTGCATAAACCCCCATGGGATTGTATGACATTCATCAAGCACTTTTTTTTTTTTTTTTTTTTTTTTTTTTTTTTACAAATGATGACTCTAAAGGGTGGAGATGAAGTAATTTATGGGTGGGTCAAAATATGATTAGATTTCACAGTCCTTGTGTTTCTAGCATGCTGTTAAGTCAGTTGAAGCCTGGCTGCCTCAGAACGGTAAACAAGAAATGAGTTAGCATTTAGATTTACAGATGTATAACAGCACATCCTAAACCAGCTTAGTAAAGCCTGTTTGCACGGAGTACAGACAGTATGGTGGCGTACAAACGCATACACACCACACAGATAACTCCCAGACACACACAGGCATAGATGAACATGATATGGAAATTAACTCTCCGACCTAATCCACTTTGAATCAATTTTAATTCTGTCATGGATTTTATGTAGATGTCACAACAGACACTACCTCCTTGTCTTCAACTTAAGACATCTTGTCTTTGTGATTTCTAGGGAGGTCCATCCAAACTGCCTTTCTTATTGTGCTACTTCTGGGTGACCCAGATTGGTGATCTTGCAGGCTGAACCTGCAAATGGTGCAGCTATTCAGATGGCCCTGTTTTAACATCAAAGAAGGGACTATGAGAGTAAAATAAAACTAGAAATGCTAGTAGTTGTAGTTTTTAAAGCTACAAATGCCAAATTCATGTTGTTACTATTTTAAAAGTACAGGCAAACATCCTTATACATTTTCAGAAACCCATAGACGCTATGACACAAAGAGTGAACCCTAATGTGAACTACGGATTCCAGTGGGTAATGTTGCCAATGTTGGTTCATCAACTGTAATAAATGGAAAGTGATATTGATAATGGGGGACGCTCTGCATGTGCGGGGGAAGTAAGTAGATAGAAAATCTCTACCCCTCATTCAATTTCTCTAAAAATTTCTCAGAAATGTAAGGTCTATTTTAAAAATGTGGATCAATATGACCCAAACTCATTGTAATCATGTAGGTCCTGTTGGCAACGTATGACACAATAATCTATTTACTGTTAGGACAGGACATTCCTAATAATGTGACAAAATGTCAAGAATTGCAACATTTCTTAACAGAAATTCTCCCAGGAGTATAAATGATATCACTATCTAAATTAGTTAGTTGTTTTCTATAAAAGCCACACGCTTCATATCTCCGATGTGGATGTGTGGTGAAGTGTCAGAAGTGTTATTTCTATCATTCACTTTGCTTGGTGTTGTCATTATTCACCATCCCAGAGTTACAGAGTTACTGCTGTCTCTCTTTGTGTTTCTGTTTCAGGTAGTTGTTCTCAGTCATGGCTATACATTAGAATCAACTCCAGCTCGTTAGCATACCGACGCCTAATCCCCAGGTCCGATCTCCTGAGATGATCCTAAGTGACAGTTGGAGTTGTACACCACTGACCAAGAGACTTTTACTTTGCTTCAAGGCATCTACGTCACCTGGTCATAATGAGAAGGCAGGGACCATTGAAAGGGTTATAGATGGAAGTGACATCCTTATTCAGTTTCTTCTACTGGATGTTAACGACACCCTCTGAAAGAGTCAGAATATATGCTTTTATAATTCTTTAGACATGCTATAATTTCTATGCAGCAAAGACTATACCCATCTCGGTTACCATTATATTTCTCGTTGCACAACAGTTTCATGCTGCTAACATAATAAACACTTGACGATGTACTGGGTGAATAAATAAACAAACAACAGCAATGATAGCTGCCATTAGTTAACTGTAAAAGAACACATACTCATATGACAAACCAAGCTAGGTATTACCTTCTCCTGAAAATGCTGTACCACCACTCTACTGTGTTGCCTCTTGTTCCTTGTCCCTGACTTGTCCCTTAGTCCCTAATAAAGCTTCCCGGAAGGAGTCAGCAAGTTACAAAAGTCTCAGCAGTGGTCCATCAAATACAGGACATAGATGACAGAGAGACAGCACATGAGTCAAATTGTTATTTAGGGCCTAGATATAACCATCGCCATTTGACACAAAAGGAAGATACCAACTACCAGGATGTGGGTGTTTCTCATGAAATCAGTAGCCAATTTCTAAGAAACTATCAATGCCTGTAGAATTTCCTTATTATACCCTCAATAGGAAATATACTATGGCAGCGGTTCTCAACCTGTGGATGGCGACCAATGTAACAATGAAAATACATCACAGCATTTGGAAGGTTGAGAACCACTGGACTATGGGTATATGATTTTGACAGTGCAGAGTCTGTTTGCTTTTCCTCAATAAATGTAGTTTTATTAAGGAAATAATAATGGAGTCTCTTTTTATTTTATGAGAGTTTTTAGTAATAGCTCTCATTCTTGAGTGCCTACTTTGTGATAAAATGCTTTTTCACACATTTTAATTATTCTAACAACTTTATAAAACAGATATTACTTTCCTCATTTTACAGATGGGAATCAAGGAAGGGATCACAAAACTGAATTAACTTTCTCAAAGTCTCACAGCTAGTTGGTGACTGAGTAAGGATGTAATTCCTGGTCTATTTGAGCATATTCTCTGAATAATAGAATAGTTTCTCTTCTCTTCTCTTCCCTCCATAAACGAATCCTGCCACCACAACCACCATCATCCCATCTGGAAATCTTTCTGAGTGTTTTTTCTATTCTGTCTAAAGAGAATATTTTTCTCTTTATGTATATCTTGGAGACCTTCTCCTCCCTCTGAAACTGGGACCCCCCAAAATGATAAACATTCTTATCTTTCCTGTATTACTATTCTACATTTAGAATATTATAGAAGGGCAGTAATAAAAAAATCGCTATATGATGCATCAGTCTGTTATTCTAAAATTTTCATAAAACACAGCCAGTGAGTAAAATTAATTTTTTATTTTACAAATCTTTCTAAATACTTTGCACATATAAAATGTTAAAGCTTTGTTTTTATTTATTATTTACAAATTAAATGATACTTGCCGTAGAAGAAAAAAGTTTTCAAAACCTAACAATAAAAAAATAAAAATAATTATTATTAAAAATAATAAAAATATGTCACCAATGGCAAACAAGAAGCTTTCAAAGACCGTATCTACAAAGAAGCTATATGAAAAATATGTTATCATCTCATCAATGATTCTTTTTTTTTTTTTTTTTTGAGACAGAGCCTCAAGCTGTCACCCTGGATAGAGTGCTGTTGCATCACAGCTCACAGCAACCTCCAATTCCTAGGCTCAAGCGAGTCTCTTGCCTCTGCCTCCCAAGTAGCTGGGACTACAGGTGCCCGCCACAACGCCCGGCCATTTTTTGGTTGCAGCCGTCATTGTTGTTTGGTGGGCCCGGGCTGGATTCGAACCCGCCAGCTCACGTGTACGTGGCTGGCGCCTTAGCCCGTTGAGCCACAGGTGCCGAGCCATCATCAATGATTCTAAAGAGGGGTATTTGCTTTTCTTATCCTTCCCTTGTCTGTTTAAGTTC
The DNA here is from genome assembly GCA_963574655.1 of Perodicticus potto. NCBI lineage: Eukaryota > Metazoa > Chordata > Mammalia > Primates > Lorisidae > Perodicticus > Perodicticus potto. The sequence continues at coordinate 23,221 of CAUYRH010062288.1, forward strand.
ACCTACATAATTTAATGAGCCTTCGCAGGACAATGTAGTTACTCCTTCAGCTATTATGCTTTTAATGACCTCAATTGCTTAAAAACAGGAGTATTAATTAGTTCATATTGCATACTTATATCAAAACATCACATGTACCTTATACAAAATACAACTATTAAGTACCTATAATAATGAAAAATTAAATATTCTTAAAATTTTTTTAAAATTAAAAACAGGAGTATTAGCAACATATGAAATCTTTTATAAGAATAAAAATATTAATTTAATATTAATTAATATTAAATATTAATTTAAAAATGTTAAACCTAAAGAGGTTTAGGTTGCATTTCCTACTTTTGCAGAACAGTTTCTATATAAAGGGATGGAGGCAGTCTGCTAACCAAGTTAATTTTACTTGGGAGTTAGAAGGCTCTGTATTCTCAGGCCAGTGGTGACTGCTGTAAAAAAGCCAAAGTTTTCCTAACAGAGTGGCTTTTGTTGTCTTTGTGTGAACTGACCAGCTCTTTTAGATTTTTCAGGGAGGGCATGTTTTCGTGGTTTGGGTGGTCAGAATAGGACAGCCCAAAAGAGTGATCCAAAACATAAGAGTTTCAGGATATAACATTAAATAATCAAGAGACTATGAAATTAACATTAATGAAAATAACTGAGTTTAGTCTTCCGCTTATTTCATTAACATTTTTATACAGAAGTCTGATAAATAATTTAGAGAACTGCAGACAATAAATCTATTAGGCCTAATATTAATACATGCATATATGTATAGCAATATTTACTTATTGCCACTAAATATGTCTTATTAGTTACTACGAATTGTTTTAACAGTTAGTTATTTCACATATGGATAATGACTAAATATTCTGATATAGCATTATGCTTTTATTTATGTTTTCAGATCTACGCAGTTTAAAAGATGAATATTTTAAATATAGCAATAATAACTACACTAACTCTCAGAAAGGTAACAGACATGCAATTTCCTTGGAAGCTAACATGTAAAGAATAAAAATAGTCAGGCCAGCAAATATTTACTGAAATGCGTTGGGGACATGATGGATACATAAATAACACAACCAGCATCAAAACTTTATTTGAATAATTTCTGTTGAACCTGAGATATATTTATTTTTGAAATTGAAAAGACTACCAAACTCAAGTAGCATTCACAAAATGATAAAAAAATCTCTTATTATCTCTGCTTTAGAGGAATTTCAAACATGCCTTGTAAGAAATTCACATTTGGGACTGCATTTCTACATATTTCAAGCGAATCGCCCCAAGTCACTTAAGATTCACAAGTAAAAAGGCTGAGAAGGGGAACAAAATAAAAGAAGTGTGAAGGTAGTAAAAAGAAAAAAAAAAAAAAGACTTATGAGTCCTAGAAGGCTTTTTTTGCCCCCTGCTCTTGGCAGAAGGAGCAAGGTAACAGTCAATCTCCACTGCTAAGAAAAATGTAGACATGGATTAATGGTGATTAAAATTGGTAAATATTAACAGCCACTTTATAAATAGCTCCCCTAAACATGCTATGGTTAATGGCTTAGGGTACAAAAGATATGACCAAAGCAAAGCCATGAAAGAGGCTTTCATCCTAGGAAAATAATTTATACAACAAACACAAGTGTAGTCATTCCAGCTGGCATGCTGCTATCCATCTTAATTATTGCAATAAATGAACCACTGGCCATCACATTTAAAAGACTCCAGAAAACTGGATGGCCACCAAAAGATCAGGAAGAAAAGCTTTATGTTAAAATAAAGTGATGATTAAATTGGAAATCAGGCCATAATGCTGATGATACATTTTAACTGGGATAAACAAAGCAATGCCTTTGAAAATTATATTTCTCTGACCTTGTAAATTCCTTGATAATTTAATAAGAAATTATATAATTATATAATTACAATTTATATAATTTGTGTGCTACCCACAGGGCAGATTGCATTTATAGAAAGCATTTTTTCTGGGGGGGGAGGAATATGAATGTGCATTTTTTTCACACTGGAAATAATGAAAAAGCCACTTGCAGTGAGCTTGGGTCAGTAGTTGGTAGGCCGATTAGAGCCCTGGAACTTAGCACTGCCTCCTGTAGCACAGCTGTTCTTCCAATGTTGTCCCAGGACCAGCGTCATCATCAACATATGTGAACTCGATAGAAATGCAAATTCTGGACCCCACATAGGAAATGCCAAATCTGAAACTCTATATGTTAGCCCAACAATCTACGTTTTAATAAGCTCTCCAAAATAAAAAAATAGTAAGTTCTTGAGGTGATTCCAGTGCATGTCCAAGTTTAAGAACCACCATTCCATCAAAATAAGAGCTTCATAGGACCATGTTTTATTCACCACTGTATTCCCAGAATTCAATTTAGCACAGTCGCTAACCCAGGGTGGTCACGCAATAAATACCTATTGAACATATTATTTAAAAAGAGACATAAAAAAAGAAAGAGACATTAAAAAATAAATTTAAAATGATAATCTAAACCATCATTTTGGGCATATTTTATTCTGGCAAATAATTTCACTTATAAAACAGAAGATCAACTTTAAAAAAAAGTATCATTAAATTGGGTGAATTATTATTTGCATTTAAAGTGAAACTGTATTTGAAAAACAAAAGTTCTTAAAAAGATATTAGGACATTAGTGACATAAAATAGTTTTGAATTTGTGGATAGGTGGTTAATTTATTGCTTTTTTGTTGTTATTGAAAATTGTAGGCAGGATTATTTGAGGAAAAATTGGTACTGAAAAATAAAATCTATTACCTATCATATGGATATATTATTGTCATGTTAAATAACAAGAAGTAATAGCTATAAGTTTAAATGGATAAGTTTGAATCCATTACCTCTCTAACTTACATAATGTTTTTAGTCACTTATTTCAATTTGTAGTTATCAGTTTTTGCTATTCAACATAACATATGTTCATACAATTTTGTATTATAAAACAACTCTAGCACTTCGCATAGGTTCACTTCATGTATACATTTGTACAACTTGCAAAATAAATACTTTGATTTTCAAAAGAATGTTTACAAAGGATGAACAAAAATGAAAACTTTAAAAAAAGTAAGATTCCTATCTGTTAATTTAAAACTTGCATTGTATTTAAATAAAAGGACAAATACTAAGAAAAAAATTTATGAACATCAAGGGACAGAAAAATGACCATAATCATTTCACAAAGTACAATTTTAGGAGACACACTTTATTATATTTTTATTTGAATTATAAATTTTAGAAGAAAATAGGAAATTGGGAATAGTAACACATTCTATAGCACATTTAAAATAGCCTCTCAAAAAAAGTAATTTAAAAAAATTAATTCATTTGCAATAGGAAAACTGTTACCATGAGCTGAAATTATATGAAGGCCTACAAACAGAAACTTAACCCTGTAATGCCACTCAAGGCATACATAGGTTTTTTAATGGGAAAGTACTATCTCACATGGTAACATTTAACAAAAGAACTATAAAACTGCTAAGAAATGTCTCCAGAGGCCATGATCCTTGGAAAGGTACTGTAATCCTTAAGAGGATAATCGCTTTTCCTTAAATGTCATCTATGCAGTTATCCCAGCCAATAATGGCTAACATCATAAGCATCAAGGGTAGGGGAGAAACTAAAGAAAGAGAGGACTGGGCAGTGGAGATGCTATGGTTCCACCCTATTTTAACCAAGAGACAGTAGATCTTGCTGAAGAATATCTAAAATGTTATGAAGTCCACCAGAAAGCAAAGCAATTCTACTTAAAAACTTTGTGTGTACTAATGTCTTTATCTGCCTGTTGTTTGTGTCTTTTAGGAAACAGATTATTTAAATTGTAAATAATCTTATCCCATTTCTCAGCCCCTCTTCCTTCTACAAATTTAAGAAGCTCCCTCAATGCCTACACACTTCCAGGTTCAGTTCTGCCCCTTTAGCGTGATCCAACGTCCCTGTTGTGCTCCCCCTGTGCCCTCACGTATCCTGATCTCTTCTGTTTAAATATTCTCAGAAGGATCTTACTTTCTACCCCTTAACCTCCTAGTTCTCTCTCTGATCATCTCCAAACTCCTTTCTCTGTCTGCAGTCTACTCCAATGTTGTGTTCAGCTGCCTTACCCCCTTAGACTTTTTCAGTGTAGACACTGTATTTTATTCATCTTTATCCAGCATAGCAGTTATATGTAATGGCTTGCTTAGGATGGATACCCCATAAACATTAAGTCAAATTTTAAAATTCTGTAAGCAAGTATTATTTTGCTTGCCAGTCCTATTAGCATTGAAACTATACAGAAATCTGCCAACTTCCCCTCCTCTCCTTCAAGCATAGCAGATTGGTCTTCAGTGGGCACCTCATCACATTTGAGCCAATCAGATCATTTTCCCCATGATTAAGAACTAGAAAAATCATGCCAGTTGGTTATTGAATGGAGGGGAAATAAATCAAGGAACTATTGACTACCATATGGCCTTAGAATCGAAATAAGTTAGTCTTAAAAAAGGGAGAAGGCAGCAAATAAAAAGAAAGAAACGCTGAAAAATGGAGACAAAACAGGTTTCATGTCTTCTATTCAAATTAGTTCCCAAGTCCTAAGTCCCAATTTTATTATCTCTTTTAGTAACAGAGAGTTCTTTTACCCTCATTATATATCCCTCATTTGTACTTAAGCTAGATCCTGTAGGCTCCAGTCACTTCAATAAAATATCCTAAGAAACATGATAACAGAATCCTGGGTCATATTCAGTTAATTGCTTTTAACTTTTAGTAAGAGAATAGTATATTTTCCAAGAGAATAATCTAAAATAGAGAAATTATATGGAAGAGTCACTTGAACACAATAAGTATATTAAACAACTTTACATAAAAAGAAAAACTTAGCAAGAAAAAGGCACCTCTGTATGTGGGAAGTGGAAGCCTATCAAATTCTGATTGTTAAATAGTGATAAGCTTTGGGAATAAGTTTTTGGAATGAGATGTGCTTTATTTACTGTGCTTATAATTAGAAAGTTATTAAAAAAGAGGACTCAGTTAAACATGGTCTTTATTACCTACCCTGCATTTATGCATTTATTTCATACAACTATTACTACTTTCCACCTTAATGAAAATGTCAACTAGTATATAAAGCAAAACTTTACAAGGCCACCATGATGGCTTCAGAAAAAACAAACGCAATTTCAACAAGCTACTAAATCGTTTAAAAAATTTCCAAAATATAATCATTGACTTACACTTTTTGAGTGGCTGCAATTAATCTTAAAATGAAAAAAAAAAAAGTTTCCCTGACTAAACGACTTTGCATGGGTCAATGAATTTATGGATTGCGGGAGGAGACCATAGAGACCATAGAGATACGTATTATAGATCTAAGTGTATGCAATGTACCTCTGAAATAAGGAAAATTATTTTCAGTACGCTGTGGAATGCTTCATGTCTTGTGTTTTCTTAAAAGCACTGATAACTTTCTAAAACTCCTCCGGAACAAAGGCCTGTTTTATAAAGTCAGCGAGCGATCTTGAAGGATTCAACGGAAATCCACCAGGCCCCATAAAAGGTAAATGGCAACAAAGGAGCAGAGAAATGTCAATGGGCCTGCTGAAGATGGAACTAGGAATATAGAAAAGCCGAGTCATTTGGGAGGGAAGTTAGTAGTTTCCAGACCGCGATGTGTGTTCTGCAGCACATAAAAGTCTTAAGATGCCCACTCTCTCATCCTCACGTGTCCATTTCAGGTATTAATATCTCAGACACAGACAAACCCAGGCAGCCTGTCACGTGCTGTGGACGCATACGGGCACATAAACTGAACACAATCAACCCAGTGCCCCAAATTATTCTGCATTTTTAGTGGGTTCAGTTGTGTAGGAATAACATTTTAATTCAGCTTCGGGTATATTACATATTGTCACCACACTTGGCACACCGTAGACGTTGGCTACTAGCGTAAGTACCATAGTACTTGGATACTGATACGTGCTCTTGACAAAACAGGCTAAAACTATTTGGTAAAAAAGAACACAAAGATTTTTTTTTGTTTGCTCTTGCAGTCGTTAAGATTACTATTGCAACGTGAGAGGTTTTGCAGTGCCCTTCCTGGACTATGCATGCTCACAAATTGCAAGCTCTTTGTACTAGAATCAGCCCTGCTTTGGTACTCGACAAGTGAAGTCAGGAAAAATATTCTGGGGTTGTTGATTATTCCCAGGCAGGTATTTATTATATAAATGAAAACAAGACCCTTTTACTCCACATCTTAAATTTTAGTATCTTTTCTTTCATTTGTCTTAAAGTCTAATCTGTTTTGAATTAATGCTTCAGTATCGGGAAACAAAATGTCAGATACAAAGGAGGGCCAGGAAAACAGAACAATTTGGATTTCTGGATGCCAGAATCCAATCTAAAAGTAAGACACCATTACTGGGACTGTCATCATATAAGAGAAACATTTTATGAGTTTTATGAGTTTCTGGAAACTCATAAAATGAGTTTTATCATGTTTCAGAAAAATGGCAGTGATAATAGCTAAAGAAGGCTTGTAGCCAAGTGGTGTCTCTTTGAATCAGGTGTTTTATATATATGTTTTGTATAAAACTATAATCAAAAAGAAACAACATGGATGTTGCAAGGAATTTCTAGGAGGGTCAAGACTGTCTCACAGAGTTTTGTATTTTAAATTGCTGTCATGAACCTCCAACAAAGAAACAGGATTTAATAATCTCCATTTGTCTAGTCATTCCACTAATTATAATAATAAAAAAGTTTTACAATATTGTGAAATTTTCTACAACTGATGAAAACAGTTTGGCAGTACAATTTTTTGATATTCAGTGTAGTGATGTAATATTCTTGAAAATCCCTTAGGCCTCTAGTTTCCTTTTGCGAGGTGCTAAGTATTAAGCATATCAGGCAAAAAATAACAATAATATGATTATTATTGACTGCCTCTCCAAAATTACAGTGATCTATAGTTGAGCAAACTTACAATTAAAATTGGTTAATATCAATTCCAAATCATACAGAAATCTTACATGCTTCCTCAGGGATATAAATATAGATTTTTTTTTCCTGCTAATACAGAAGTTCAGTTCTGCAAGGTATTGGAAATAAGAATCCTAAATCTGAATACAGTGTTTCATTCATGTAATATGTTTTATTTCTAAACTTTGTTTCCCAGAAACTGATTCTCTAAATGTCTCAAGTTAAACATAAGATTAACCAATGTTAAGAAGATTCTTTTACATCAGAAATTAACAAAGCTTATTTTTATTGTGAATCTAAGAATGAGTATAAGTATACACCATTCCCAGATTAATTTGGTTATGATCAAATTATTGAGATTACAAGAAAATATTTCTCCAGGAATATTACACCACAAGATTTCAAAATAATCCATTGTGGTTCAACAATCTTTAAAGTCAGAAAATGATTACTGATACAAAATTTCAATTGCTTTTATCACACGTTTTCTTCACATACTCACCTGTTTGTCATCCCATGTTTAAATGTTTTCATTGAAGAACATAAGGTACTTTGTTAACTGTATATTTGGGAAATGTTTTAGTAGTTATTTACGTTTATCCTTTTACACTTGCAAATAACTTCAGAACATGAATTAAGAAGCAAACTCATTTTAAAAATGCAAATTTAAACATGCACAATCATTTTAAATTTAATTTAAATGTGGACTAATATTTAAAAACGCTAATTAGAGTGATCATTTAGAATCCAATAGGTTTATATGCTTATTGCGACAAATTAGAACGATTTCAGGTAGCCAAAGAAGGGAAAGAGCAACAAAGAACATAAAAAATGAGTCTAACTATTTTCTTGAAATATCATAGGAATCATATCTAATTAATTTTCCTACTTTCTCAATGTGCAATAAATTGCTTTGTCAGAAGATGCATCTCTTCTACAGTTTGGTAGTAGCACTGTTGTTCCAAAAATTTTGTGCTAGTAGTTTATTTAAAAATAATTATACATATTATAAATACTCAGATCATGTAAAAGATTTAACAAATTAAAATATTACCATCCTATCTTCCTATCTTATATCTCCAGTCTTCCCTTTCAGAGATAATCATTATTAAAGGTTCTCAAATGTTTTTCTGGAAAAAAATACCATGCATATACAAGTGTGTGCATGATTGTGTACGAGTTTAAAAACACATTCCATTTTAAGAAAATGATGGCATGTGATACACACTGTTTTGTCGGGATACTTTCTTAAGGCCTTTATTAACTAAATTTATTATCAAATTTTTGTCCTTTTGTACTAATCTCTAAGCTGAAAGCAACATCAGAAATCTCTGTTTGAAATATGGTATACATGTAAAACACCCCAGCAAGTGGCTGTAATATTTTGTAAAATTATCGGAAGTCATAGTCCTTGAGTCTTCCTCAGATGTAACAAAAATTCAGGCCAGGCACGGTGGTAGCTCATGTCTGTAATCCCAGAACTCTGGGAGGCTGAAGTAGAAAGATTGCTTGAGGCTAGGAGTTTGAGCCCAGCCTGGGCAACATAGCAAGATCCTGTCTCTACAAAATTAAAAAAAAAAAAAATTAGTTAGGGTGTGGTGGTGCATGCCTGTAGTCCCAGGACTCAGGAGGATCGCTTCAGCCCAGGAGTTCCAGGATGCAGTGAGCTACGATCATGGCCCTGCACCTCAGCTGTCTCTTAAAGAAGAGAGAAAGTAATAAAGTCAAGGAACCAGCTTTTACTTTCAGGCATTGAATGCTGTTTTGTTTTCATTGTGGGACAGTTGTCTGTGGAGTTGAGGAATCACGGATCAGTGTTCTCATCACAGCCATTTATCCACCTTTATTTCTTCCTTCTCCTGGCCATAACTATTCCTTGTAGAAACTGTATCAAATAGGTTTGATTAACTTCAGTGTTTTTCTATGAACTAAATTAAATTTCTCTATATTTAAAACGTGGAAACTGAAATGATTCATGACATTATACTCCCCTCAAAAGCTTGTTCAGTGTTAATAAGGAGAGATTGTATCCTTCTTTGTTATAATTTCACACTTTGTCAATGCGTTGCTATGCTGTAATGTATTTTTTATTTCGATTATTTCTCTCAATGGTTTGATATATGGTCCACTGTGACTAGGGAATCTCAATCTGCAAAATGTTACATGCTTAGCTCTTCATCATGGATACTGATGAAAGCAATAGAAGTATAAATAATACAAAAAAGAGACAATACAAAGATCATTTTTATTTGGCAGCAGAGTAAAAGCACACAGCATTAACAGTCACATGGAAGACGCCCACACAAGGGCAGCCTGATGTTGTCACTGAGGAAGCAAAGAAAGAGAACAGAGATATGAGGCGATTAACCAAAACCCCAGGCTGCTGGTGAAGGCAGAACTGGAACCTGGGTCTCCTGTTCCCTCCTCCAGCCTTTCTGGTCATTGATCACGTCTAACCAGCCCTCGTCAAGAAGGAAAGCTCTGGTCTCTGTAATTAACTTGAAAATTCTCCTAGTAACCATTACTGCTGCAACAGTGATACATCAACACTCATTATTAAGTATTTTCCAGTTTAATCATTAAGTAATAAGGTTAGTGAAGGGAGCCATTTGCACAGAAAAATTTCTTTTTTATTTTATTATTTGCGAAGCAATTATATTTAACAATATAAGTGTGTGGCCAACCAGCTCACATCAGTTCTCATCAGTGAGAATCAACGTGAGTTTTTTAAAAGATAGGAGTACATTCCATGTTCTTCAAACATCTAAAGAGAAAAAGCTAATAGATTGTGCAAGATTTCCAGAAGGCAAAGTAAACAAGCAACAGAAAAGTAAAGCAAAAGATGATCTTATGTTTGAAGTGCTTTTAAGCTTTGTTCTATGGTTTCTTTGTGTGTGTGAATGTGTGTGTTTGTGTAGGTGAGGAAGATTGTTTATTTTATTTTTATTTCCGCCTGCCATTCCCTCTAGCAACCTCATTTGGAAACTCAGTTTATGAGACGATTATATACGTCTATGGAAAACATTAATTAGTCTTCACTTATTCTAACTAGTTCTTTTATGGGGAAAAAAAAATCTCAAAATTTTTATTTTGTGATTGACCTGTGGTAAAAAGAAGAGGCAAAATAAAAATCTGTCAATTTGAAATATCATCAACATTTAATTCAGTTTTAGTAAAGTGAGATTGAAACTGCTAGAAAAATAATATTTATTGGGTAACTTGGTTATGTTAACTTTGATGTTTTCTTTCAAATTAAAGGATTAAAAGATCAAAAGGATAAAATACCAAATATTGGGGGGGGGTGTTTAAAAAAGGAACATAATGATACTAGTTATCTGGTAGTTCCTGAATTAGTGGTTTGTTCCAAATAGGTATGCTTCTTATAAATGTGCCTAACGCTATGGAAAGGAATATAACACACTTTTCACACAATTTTAATTTTTATAAAAGAATAATGACTAAGAAAATAATTAAATATATATATTTATTTACCCTGGTATAATAACAGGTCAAAGTCTAGGCTCTCATAAAGGTGGGAACAAGACTCATGGGGAAGTGGGATGGAAGGTGGTTAGTGAGAAAAGTTTTATAAAACCTAGGCCTGGAGAGTAATGTCCCCAGACATAAAGAATGGATTTCAGTGGTCTGGATTTGTGAATAAACCAGAAGAGGAACCAAACCTATAGTTTAGCCTGGCCTGGAATATTTTTATTCAGTTAGCCTATGCATGAACCTTTATGCTGTTTGGAATCCAACACAGAAGTTGAGGCACTAGTTCTATGCAGACATTTCCCTGGTTCATCTCTGTTTTCCTAACTCTGCTTTTCTAATATTGATTTCTTCTTTTTACACATTTGTTTGCCCATCAGACTTCCCTTTTCAGAATTTGAGAAACCTCCTACTCATCTCTCTGTCATACTCATTTCTTTAATTTTAACTTCCTCCCTAACCTTGGGATATAACTCTTTAGGGAAAGAGAAGCAGCAGCTCAATCCCCAACTCTTATCTCAGTACTATTGATGCCCGGGTTTAAAGCAGATCATTCAATAGTATATGCTCCATTCTTGTGTGAGGAAGTAGTTTTGAAAACACTGTTTCCCCAGATTCCGATTGGCTCAGGTATGAAACTGAACCTGTGTAGACAAGCCTTCATCACTCACCACAGATCTAAACATATTCAGATAGGCTCCTTTGGAAACCAACCCGTACATGCCGTATTTATGTAATTTTATTACTAAATAATATTTGCTAGCATTATTTAATTGAACTTTAGTTTTACTATATAATTAAGCAGGCTAACACAATTCGGAATTCTCAATATTGCATAAAGAATGACGAGCTCACATTTGCTATTGTAAAATTTGATAAGCCTTACTAAATTTAGACAAAAATTATTTTTGCATCAAAATTCCGCTGCAGGAAGTTTCTTTATAGCTCTTGCTCTTCCCTCTTCAAAATAAGAAATTAACTGAATGTTAGATATTGGCAAAAGAGAATCAATTTGGAATTACTAGACTGTATTAGCAATGAGGTATCAAGGCACAGTAGAAGATAAATTACCTTATAGCATGGCGGTACTGGTAATTTCTTTCTAAATAAAAAGTTCCTTTTCATGCTAGCTTTTGGTCCTCTCTTTACTCTCTGAAAGGAAGTCCTCTTAGTCTCTGTTCCTCTTACTGATCACTACAAACTGCTCCCTTAAACTTCATTTGCCCTCTGTGGCTTTTCCGGAATATTCTCTTTCCTGAGATCACATCCTTTATCATGAAAATTAACTTTTAAAATCTATTTACATACACTAAAATCAGGCATGTTAATGATGAAAATTATTTCACCACATTAACTCAAGATTCTGTCTCTATGGAAAATTGAGAACTCTATCGTTTATATGTTTGTAGGAAGATTTTGCTGGGTCACAACATTGTGAATGTATAGCATCTGTTACAAGCCAAGAATCGAAAAACCCAGGCAATTTTTTTCAAGTAATAGAAGAGTTAAAGCAAAGCAAAACAAAGCAAAACAACACAACTGTCACATAGTCTACTGGATTAATCCAGAATATGGTCACATGACACATATACACTCACTAGTTTTATATATTTAAACATAAAGTTTCATTTACTTTATTTATTTATTTATTTACTTAGATATGGTCTCACTTTGTTGCCCTGGGTAGAGTGCTGTGGTGTCACAGCTCACAGAGGCCTCAGTCTCTTGGGCTCAAGCGATCCTCTTGCCTCACCTTCCGGAGTAGCTGGGACTTCAGATGCTGGCAACAACATCCAGCTATTTTTAGACATGATGTCTTGTCTTACTCAGGCTAGTCTCCAACTACTAAATTCAAGCAGTCAACCTGCCTGAACCTCCAAGAGTGATAGGATTACACTCATTTCCTTTCTTTTTTATTTGATACTACCTTTGCTCTGACTACATTTTGATACACAGATTATACTGCATCCAAAGTACTATACTAAAGGGGCTGGAAGTGAGATCATAGTTTATAATTTAAAAAATAAAAAAGCACAGTTTTAAAACTATTAGTTATACAAATATATTAGCCATTCTTTTATAAAGTACTAATTTATGAAAAAGATATCAGCATTCAATAAATGACAGATATTGGTAACAATGGGTTGGATTTACAGTGTTTTATCTGGATAAGCTATTTTATAAAAAAATAAAATATAGGCTGGGGATAAAGTTAGTGTGCAATTTACTATGTTAAACTATTTTAAATTGCACATGAACTTCATGTCCACCCTGTATTATAATTTCTGAACAGAAATTTGGGAGACAGCTGGCCTCTTAGACTAAAGAGTAAAAACTTATCAACAAGGTTGTCTACAAGAAATAACAGAGCAAAATTATTATGTAGGAGTTAACATTTGATTTAATCAAGTCCCATTTATTTACTTATGCTGTTTTTTTCTTGTTCTTTTCTGGTCTTAGTTGTAAGTTTTTTGCCTGGGCTGATGTCCAGAAGGGTTTTTCTTATATTTTCTTCTAGAGTTTTGATGGTTACCACCTTACATTTAAGTCTATTATCCTTCTTCAATTAATGTTTGTAAGTAGTGCGAAGTAGGGGCTCTGTTCATTCTTCTGCATGTGGCTCTCCCACACACCTAGCACCATCTATTGAATAGGGCTTCCTTTCTCCAGTGTATTCTGTTGCCCACCTTGTAGAGCATCAGTTGGTTGTAGGTAGATGGTTTTATGTCCACGTTCTCTTTTCTGTTCCATTGGTCTAAGTCTCTATTTTTGTACTAAAACCACACTATTTTGGTTACTATAGTCATGTAGTAGGGTCTGAAGTCTGATAATGTGATGCCTCCAGATTTGTTCTGTTTTCTTAAGATTGTTTTGGCTATTTGGGTTCTCTTTTTGGTTCTAAACTAAGCACATAATTAATTTTTTTCTAGATCTCTGAAATATGACATTGGTATGTTGATGGGGATTGTGTTGAATTTATAAATCCCTTTGGGTAGTTAAACAATACTGATTCTACCGATCCATGAGGATGATATATTTTCCATTTGTCTAAATCATCCGTGTTTTGTAGTACTCTTTGTAGCAATCTTTCATCTCCTAGGTATTGTCCTCAGTGTTATATTTTCTTCATAGATATTTTAAATGATATTTAGTCTTTCTTCTCCTCCTCGCCCTTGTCTTTGTAAGAGATCAGTTTGACGTTGGTGCCTAGGTCATCCCCTCCACTGCGGTTCAGCTTTAGTCTTTTTTTAACCCACCAGCAGCAATTTTGGAAGAAAAATGAAGGAGGAATAGAAGCAAAAAAAAAAAAAAAAAAAAAAAAAATCCCCCTCAAAAAGTTTTGTTCCCTCAAAAAAATACTGCAATAAAAAGAAAAAAAATAATAAAAATCCCCCTCAAAAAGTTTCGCTCCCTCAAAAAAATACTGCAATAAAAAGAAAAAAATAATAATAAGAAGAAAAAGTATTGAGTCTTTGATTTGACTTTGTTTGGCTGTTATTAGTACATACAAATGCTACTTGTGCACATTGATTACATTAAAATGTTTCTGCACAGCAAAGGAAATAATAAACAGCTAATAGACAACCTACAGAATAGGAGAAAATATTTGCAAACCATGCATCTGGTAAAGGGCTAATATCTAGAATCTACAAACAACTCAAGCAAATCAGCAGGAAGAAAACAAACAACCCCATTAAAAAGTGGGCAAAAGACACAAACAGAAGCTTTTCAAACAAAGAGAGATAGTCAAAAAACATGAAAAAAATGTTCAACATCAGGAATCGCCAGGGAAATGAAAATTAAAACTACAATGAGATACTGCCTTTGGATGCAGAAAGAAAAAACATATGCTGTTGATAGGAATACAAATTTGTACAACTTTTGTAGAGAACAGTATGGAGACTGTTCAAAGAACTAAAAAAATGACCCTTTGTTCTATCCAGCATCTACCCAAAGAAAAAGAGTCATCTTACTACAAAGACACCAGCACTCAAGTGTTTATTGCAGCACCATTTGCAATTGCAAAGATGTGGAATCAATCTACATGCTCATCGATTCATGAGTGGATTAATAAAGTGTAATACACTCACACTCATCCGTACACAAACAAGCACACCATTTGGAGTACTATTCAGCCATTAAAAAAATAATAAGATCTTTTGCACCACTTTAGGTGTAATTGGAGGCCATTATCTTAAGTGAAGTATCTCAAGAACAGAAAAATAAACACTACATGTGCTCTCTAATAATTTGGAACTAACCGATGGACACACATGGATACAGAGAGAAGTAAAAGTTATTGGAAACGAAGAAGTTGGGGGAGGAGAGGAGGTCAAAACCGACCTAGCAGGTACGATGAACACTATTCGGGTGATTGGCACACTAATAGCTCCAAACTTAAGCAATATAAAACCTATCTATGTAACAAAAACATTTGCAATCCCTTAATATTATAAAATTTAAAAATTATAGTTTAGAACAAATGGGAAGGATCTAATGTAAGGAAATAATTTTTATAAAAAATTTGGGTGATAGGCACTCTAATAGCTCCAACTTAAGCAATATAGAAACTATCTATGTAACAAAAACAAAAAAATTACAGTTTAGAACAAATGGGAAGGTTCTAAAGTAAGGAGATAAGCTGTATGAAAAAGCAGTTGTATAAAAAGATTAAGTTTTCAGCTTTCAAATACCATCAGATAATGAGATATGTAATAAATCCAATTCTGTACTGTTTTTATCAGTAAGAACTTATTTCTTAAAATGATACATTAATGAGATGGAGGGGTGTTTCTTAGTAAAAATGAAATGCCATGTAATTTTTTATGTATTACTGTTAGATTTCTATCTGAATTTAAAAATTTTTTCAATAGACAATACTTTTGTAAAAAGAACATATTTTCTCCATATCATCCCTGATATTTCACTGTTAATAGTATTCAACGCATGGCTGCAGTACAAATGTATCTTCACAAATGTATCAAAAACTGCCTGCATGACTGATCAATTTGCTTAGGAAATCTTTCTTATACTATTTCTGCCATATTATGAGAAATTCCCTGATCCAAAGATTGAATATAAGAATTAAAAATAGGAGAAAGAGGAATATTACTATTTCCCACCGATTTTCAATGTGTTCACAATTATCCTGGTTAAAAAAAAAAAGTATAGTTTTAGCATGTCCACAAGTACAGTTTAAAAAAATAAATTAGTTTAAATAAATTTCTCTTCATCAATGGTAATGAACAAACTACTCTCAAAGTCTGTAGAAGTGCCAGATGGGCTCTTCACAGTCATCACATGGTATTTTGTGTTAACCTGGATCACCACCTGGAAGAAATCTAACTTTATTTCAATTGCTTTTATACTTCTTTTGAGTACTTTGGTTAGAATAGAGCAAAAACAGGTTTGTTTTTTTTAAATATGACCCACATTTAGGAGATTTATTCTTTCTCTCAAGTTGTAAAAGAAGTTGAAAAAAAGGTCTCAATATAGATTAGTTATTCATGTGAAAATATAAAGGGTGGAGTGTCTGAAAAGGTCACTATGCATAGAAAAAATTAATAAACTCATATTTTATGTTATAGTATACTTTAAATATTCATTATTTGTATATTCATATTTCAATACATGGGGAATATTTTGCAAATGTTTTCATGAATATTTTGTAAATGAAGGTACATTCAGCTACAATTACCCATTTTTCCCTCAGTAGATATGACGGTGACCTTTGGGATACCCTGTATGTTGGTGTTTAAAATAGGCTGCATTAAAAATAAATAAATAAAATAAGCCTCATTCATAATCAAGAATTCTAATTTTGATAAATGCATGTATTCAACCATCATGTCAGTTGCTTATACATAGGGATATACTTTGTATCAACAGATACTGGGTGAAAAAAGATTAAGAAAACACAGTCCCCATATAGAATATCAATGTCTTCATATAGTGATTATGAAAATGCCATGAAGGCTATCTCAACAGTATGATCAAAATATTTCTGATTGTGTATGAAGTAAGCACATTGTGCCCCATGATTGCACCAATGTATACAATTATGATTTAATAAAATTATTTAAAAAAAAATAAATAAAATACAAATGTTCCTGAAAAAAAAAAAAAAGAAAGAAAACACAGTCCCTGCTTCAAGGAACACAAAAATCCATTAAGGAGAAGAAATGGGAATGAACAGGAATAGACAATAAGTGAAATGTATTCTGGAATTGTAGAAAACAGGTGCTAGAGAGTTCAGGCAAGAATTTCTGGAGGATATGGCATCTAAACTGTGTTACAAAGGATGGGATGCAAGTTATTCAGGCAAATGAGGGTAACAGGTGAGGGTGTGAAGGAAAGAAGGCTCTAGAACGAGACTTGAGTAACCCTGAGAACACGAAGGACACGGCCCATTTTAAAGTATGGCTAGCGGGGGTATCTTCAAGACAACTGTGTTGAGAAATTTAAGAACCTTAAATAATATGCTAAGAAGTTTGAATTGAGCCCTGACTGTATCAAGGAGGCTTTGACGTATTTTAAGCAGAGCAGTTAGAAGATTTCATTCATATCTTGTGTCATTGTAATGGCAGAAATGAGAAGAGACTAAAGGGAAGTTGAAATGAAGTTTGGGAAATATGTTAGATTATGTTTTCTTCTTCATTTTCCTAAAATACTATCATCATTGGACTCTATTTTACTGTGAATCTAGAGCAGCTATACCAATCTTTCTTTTAAGCAGACACACTTTTGAACTCCTAACTTCCCTCTGGGGCACTTACACTAATGATGTAAAACAAATATGGGATTCAGAGACGGTAAACTATAGGCTGCAAGTTATCTAATTTTTAGCTTTAAATTTACTCTTAAATTTAGATTTCAACCTCAAAATTTCAATGCAATAAAGTTTCATTATCACATGGAACTGTGATGTAGCAAATAGGATACTAATAATCAATGGATAAAATGTTAAAGTTTATGAAAGATTTGTTTTATAGAGTAAGTAGATTCAAGGTTATACCCCCCAAATAATGTGATAATCATTTTCATTCATATTTCATTACTTGAATAGAAAAACTTCTGCAGTAGAGAGGAGCTGCAGTTGACAATTTTATAATTTTAGACAACCAGCAGCCTCTCTTCTTTATGTATCTATATGAGTAAGTTGGGTATATAATCATGTTCTGGGGAAGGAGGAAAGACTAAGGATTCAAATAATATTAACATTCATTGCATGTTCTCCACACATGGAGACACATGATTGTCTCTCTTGACAATCACTCTGTTTACTGGATTTTATGTGTACTAATGCATGTGACTTTCGCAACAAGCCTACAAGGTGGGTACTGTTATCTTCACTGCAGAGATTAGTACAGAAGAGGCAGAGTTTAAGCAATTTGTCTAGTGTCATCCAATTGGGAAAGTGGACACTGGAGACATAGGTTTCAAAACTATACAATTAGGCTACATAACTCATGTTCTCAAATCTAATCCATAATGGAAAGTAAATACAGGTGGCCATAAAGCTCTAGTGCAATTTAAAATTAAATTGGCCACCCTGTAACATTAAAATGAGCGTATACTTTAAAAGATACCTACAATTGTAGTTTGCTGTTATTCTGACCAAGCTATAGGCTGCTCGTATTGCTACATAACAGATGAACTCCTTCTAGTATAAAATGTTAAAAAGTTATTCTGTATTAGCAATTCTTAAATATGCCGGAGAACTCGGATGCCTCTTTTATGAATAGCATTTTAGTATTAGGTCATCGACTATGAAATGTCTGATTTGGAATCAAAAGTTTAGTTTATTATATCTCAAGCAAGAAGCAGTACAATTAAAAAAAATTCAGATTGATATGAGGGTACATACAATTAGGCTACATTGTTGGTGTGTGTAAGGTCATGTCCAAGTTGTAATTCTGTCCCTCGCCCAGGAACTGTGGCGTTTACCCATACATTGTGCCCATAGGTCGGAACTTAGTGAACTACCTCGCTGCTGTTCCCTCTTCTTGAATTTAATTGAGTTTTCTCTCATGTGGGCCTCTAGTTGTTAGTCTACTAGTTTCAATTTAGTATTGAATACATGGAATGCTTGATTTTCCGTCCATATGCTACTTAGGGGAACGTTCTCCAAATTCTTCCTTATTATTATGACAGACACAAACTCTCCATTTTTTTGTGGCTGAATAGCATTCCGTGGATTAATAAACCATTCATGGGTTGATGGTTTGTTCCTACATCTTTGCAATTGTGACAATTAATCAAAGATTTCACCTATTGACACAGTTTTGCCATCCTAACAATCGCTTGTTGATGCCATAATAAATAATGAAATAGGAAATCTAATGTGTATTATTATGCAATTTTCTCAGGAATATAAAAAACATTTCCACTTCAAATTAAAAAATGAGTATCATCATTTAAAAACTGTTTTCTTAGTTGGACCTCAAGTAAAATTATTGCTAAATATCAATTCAAACTTATATGAGTGTGTATACATATTTTATAAATCAAAGTATAATTTTGAATCTTAGTATTTTGAGCTGCAAAGAAATCGCTTGCCACAATACTTTCATGACAAACATGAATCTTATAAAAGGTAAATGGATTTTCAGGGTCACACACAGAGTCGATTAATAACTCCATCATAAAAGAATATCTTACAATACGTTGTATAAATTTGTAAACATTAAAATTTTTAACCATTTAGGAAGACTTGAGACAAGAATTATAAGTTTTTGTGCATGAAAAACCAACACCTTTTTCATTATAAACAAACCGAAAATTACCTTTACAGTCTTAATAGACAAAATTATGAATATCAACTTAATTGAAAATATAATTGAGGTTATCTAAATTAAGAAGATATTTGAGAGGGAAGGTTGTGACTATAGGCTGTTTCCTT
Source organism: Perodicticus potto (assembly GCA_963574655.1). Classification (NCBI taxonomy): domain Eukaryota; kingdom Metazoa; phylum Chordata; class Mammalia; order Primates; family Lorisidae; genus Perodicticus; species Perodicticus potto. The sequence goes on from CAUYRH010062288.1 coordinate 42,591, forward strand.
GTAGAAATATATTATAATCATTTGAATAAAAATGTAGGGAAAAAATTAAGAAAAAATTGTTATGCACATATTTCACTGTTTAGTGCCCGCCACCATACGTTTAATGTAGAAACATGCATTATTTTATCCTTAGAAATAAATTTTGTTTTCTTTTGATGCTTTGCTTCTCAAGTGTATACCTACTTTAATTTCATCTAGTGATTTATTATCCAAAATGTACAAAGAACAAAGAACTGGAGTTTTAAACATGTATTACATATTTCTAAAAGAATTTTTGAATTCTGTGATTAAAAGATGGATATCGCTCAATTTCCAACATATTCTCAATATTAAAATTATAGGCTTTTACTAATTTGCACTATTAAATTAGAGGTCACTAGAAAATCATAATAAATGGAAGCATACCGCAGAGCTCATAAAAGGGAAGCAGTAGAGCTCCCGCTATTGAATTACATTTGAGGAAAATATCCTTTTATTTATCATCAGATTGACTACACACAATCCCTGAAGCTTTTTTCTCTTTCTAAGGTCTAGTATTTTCAAATTACAGAAGCATATAACAGTGTCAGTTTCTAAGAATAATATAGTACATCTAGGTCCTTATAGTTTAGAGCATATTCCTTTTTCTTGATGGCTTTTTGTTTGAAGAAAATTATGCTTTAAAGCTGTAATTTTCAATTTATGTTTTTCTCTTTCTTTTTTCTAAGTTGATAAAATGGAAAAGTTACTTGACATTTACTGAGATTACAAAACAGGCTAATGCAATATGCTTCCTCTTTCTGTTTGAAAACCTAACATGTGTTCAGCTGGAACTGAAATACATCTCCCAATCAATGAAATGAGATACTTCAAGTTTTTCTGATGGGATTAAACTAACATTCTGAAATATTATGATTGCTGAAAAAGGTGATTCATAATTGTTATTATTGGTTAAGTGTCCATGATGTTCTAGGTACTAAGAAACACAATGTAAACTCATTACCTCCTTTAATAGTCAAATCAAATGAATGTAGTAGTATTGTTTTCCTCAATTTATAAACAAGATAACAGAGAAAAGGTCTAGAAAGCAAACTAATTCTCTTATCCTAGCCCGAGCTCTTGACCTCTTGTGAAAAGGAATCTATGCTACGCATTGACACTCTGGAATCTGTAAGCATGGAAAGTCTATAATTAAAGCAGAGAATTTATTTTTTACATACCATAAAGTTATACCTAAATTGTACTCAAGCTGCTGGAATCCGTTCTAACCAAACATTTCGGATGAATTTTAGAAAATAATAACCTCCAAACCAACCTCTGAAATGATATTATTTTTTACTGTTTTATCATTTCTTTTAAAAGAGAGGTAATATTTCTTATCAGCAAAGAGGAAAATATCTAATAAGATGAAGGGATTATTTTAATAAACAGATCCTTATTTGCTATTCTAGTATCATAAGAAAAGTAATTTAATCTTATATGAAACAGACATTTCTCCAAGAAACACGATTTGAGAACTAGACTAGTGTCCACTGAGGTTGGGTCAAGTGGGGAATTTATTTAAGGGAACAAATACAAATCTGTATTACATTTAACTCTTAGATATGACATCATAAGAATTGCTTATTTTAAGAGGCACATCCATCTCTGTGAAAATATAAGATCTGTATCTATAACCACCATAAACAATCTTGTTAGCAAGTGTCATACCTATGACCAGATAGAGAAAATACTTGTGGAATCATATATATGTAAGTCAACTAAGGAGATTATAGGAGAGTATTGGAACAACTTGAAGCAATCCCTGGGTTTTTTCTCAACTTTCAGAATTTCTTTAGTTTTCCTGAATAGAGACAGGCACTCCTTCACCTCCAGGAGTTAGACACCATGCTTTTTCTCACCTTTCTGCCTTCTTTCATGCCTTTCCCTTAGCCTGCATTCTTTGCTCAATTAATCCTCGGCACATTACTCAGATATCTCTTCCTGAAAGAATTTTCTTGAGTTTCTTCTAACTTTAAACTAGATGTGGCTACTCTGGTATAAAATGCTCTCTATTTGTTCTTGCAGTATTTAACAAAACTTCTAGCGGAGAGTTAGATGCTTCGTTAATTGGTCTCTGTTTTCCAGAGAGAATGTTAATGTCTTTGAGGGAGAGGACCTGACCAGTAACTGGTTTATTCCTGTATCCCAACCGCAATGCTTTGCACATGTTGAGCACTCAATATTTGTTGAATGCTATTGTCTATGTTGAGTGGCCAATTTACATGAGTTTTAATTCTAGATTGACCAAAAATGTAACCTTAGGCAAATAACTGAATAATTTTAAGGTTATCAACTTCCAAACTTTTAATCTGTAGTGAGCCTAAGCATAAATAAAACTAAAAACATTGTTTTGTCTCTAAGAACTGTGGTTCATTTGCCATTGGATTATAGGCAATCACTCACCTGCTGCTTCATTTACCTCAGCTCTCAAATAGAAGGGCTACAGAGGATAGAAATCTAAGAAACTTTTTCATTTTTCCAGCAACCCCTCTTGTACCACATTTTAGCTTGTGACCATGAATTGCATGCCTGGCGTTTTTCACAATCTCTCTCTTTCTCTTTCTTTCTTTCTTTCTGAAACACATACACACACAACTTTGCATATTTTCATGCCAAGGAAGTTAAAGTTTTAACAATAGGAAACAGTATTAAAATAGGAAACAGTATTAAAGTTTTAACAACAGGAAACAGATTAACAGGCATCTTATTGGATGCCTCTTGAGCTTCTACAATAGATCATAATTTTTGACCAAAGATGTCAATGAGAAGGGTGTAAATTGTGAATGGGGGCCAAGGATTCTGTAATCAATGTGGTTCTCACATTCCCTACTATTATGGTGAAGAGTATACTGATTGTAAGAATGGTCCTAATTCTCTGTGTATGGGCTTTATCCATGACCTTTGGAAAGTGACCTTTTGGCTCTTTCCATTTATTAGGTGGAGATGACTTTCCACATTTGAATATGGGCTTGGTTTGTGATTTGTCTTCACTAACAAAATGTAGCAGAAGTGATGGTATGCCAGTTACGAGGCTAGACCTCAAGAAGCCTCACACACTTCTTCTTTCTCTGAGAACTCTGCTTCTACCAAGAGAACAAGCCCAGGCAAGCCTCTTAGAATGAAAATACATAAAAGTGAGTTTATTCTTTCTGGGCAGTAGCCAAGCCACCTCCCAGAAGCAGAGCTTCCTAGGCTGACCCACAGCAGACTGCAGTAAATTGAACCCATCTAACCAAACCAGAAAAAAAGAAAAACAATTGAGTCCAGACTAACTTATCAACCTGAAGAATAGTGTACCAAACAAGTAAATGGTTGATGTTTTAAACCACTATGCTTTAGTGTTTTAGCATGTAACAATAGTTAAATGATAGATATGCTGTGGCTCAAAAATTTAGAAACAGAAATAGATCTCTTATGTTTTTCCCATGATTTAGAGCAAGGTAAATCCTATACCCAGAAACTTCTTAACTATTAGGGGCAATACTTGTGTATATGCTGACTAGAGTTTTAATTACAGTGGCCATTGCCCTCTCCCTTCATTCTGTTCTGCTAATGAGAACAAAACTATGACATCCTTTACCATGTATGCTTACATAAAGCCCTTTCAATTTTCCTTACTTCGATCCATTTCTGAGGTTTTTTGAGTTCTGGAGACAATCTGGGTTAGCTGAACCAAGTAACACATGGATGTCTAATTTATTAGGAATGGTCAGTGTTAGTACCAGCTGTCCCACCCATACTCTGGTACCTCAAGTCAGCTCACCATTTCTGAATGATACAACTGTAGCTTACATGTACAGAAGGACTTTGGTGCTTCCTTCAATGTTATAAACATCTCTGATAAATTTTTCTAGATAAAATTTGGTGACAGGCTACTGAGGAACCTCATAGAAGAAAAGGTTTGGAACTAGTACAATTATCTGCAAAGGGATTTTAGGCTCAGACCGATATAGGCATTCCCTAAATAACCTCATAGCTTCATATAACTCCCAGGTGAATTTCAAACACTATTATTCCCTTTGCATCTCAGATCAATTGAGTTTCCATTTAAAACCAGGCAATCCTCCATGTTCCACATTTATAACATTTTGGAATTTCAGGTTATAACTTCACATCTCTGTTATACTTGGCACGGAAGGGGCACATAATCCCTTAGAGATATTTCACTGTAGGTGCCATTTAAATTTAAAAGGGTTAGAAGTATGCACTTGATCAGGATAAAGTCTATATTCCTTATAGTTAAGTACTATATGGAATATTAGACACACAAGTTATCTTGGTGACCATATAATTTGTCATCCAAACCGTACTTTTGAGAGTGAAAGAGGGTGCCATCAATAACAGCACCAGGATATTAGACATAAATCAAGACCATCTAGGGATATACCAGGATGCATGGTAAACCTAAAAATAATGTGCATATTGAGCAAGAAAGTGTCAAAAGACATTAAATAAATAAAAACAAATCTCTATGATAGGTAACACAAAAGCTGACAATATGGGAAATGGCGAGCTGATTGCACCATGAGGGGTTTCACAAGATAAATTTTCCATGTTTCAATGTCTAGCCTTTAGCCCTCAAAGCTTAGACATTTCTTTTAGAAGCTTACCAAAGGTTTTCCCATCTTTCAAGGATGCACTCTCTCTAGCCAAACTCATAAACTAGTTTACTAGTTTATTTTAAAGCCAGTATTACCAATGACATACAATGTTCACCATCTTCCAGCTAGGGCATCCTCTCCCTGTAAATCAACTGTATAAGAGGTAACATTATAATTAAAGATTTCTTAGTAACCATGAGATCACAGTATGGTCTAATTCATTGTATGATTTGAATATTTACAGCATTAGGCCCTTAGATACTTACATCTATCTCTACAAAAACAGCTACAACTGCTAAGGAGGCTGGCAAGTCATGTCTTCCAGTTAGAAAGTCTACGTTCACCACAAGAGAAAGTGTTTTGATGTACAAATGTCTCCAATAGCAATATTTTGTTCAACCACTTTACTTTTTCTATATTTTCCATACTGAACAAAGATTATTCCATCCTTAATCATGAGTTCCTTACTAATATACATAATCTTTTATTTTCTTTTTCTTCCCATTAATATACTGTAAAAGTGTGATCATGTCCCAATGGTCTGTGCTTTGTATTTAGTTTTGCACACATCTGTGCTTTCATGATAATTTTATTTTCTAGTCTAATGACCTGGAAGCACTATTATATCCTAATTCCCAAGTTCTTTGTGAAACTTTCTTACAATCCATGAGTGCAGGAGCTTAATTCTCTATACATCATCAGTTCTACATAATGTAAAGAAAAAGGAATGTGAAGCAACTTCTAGGTGTTAAGTTCCTTATTGTACTTGAGGATACACAGATGAGATAAAATTTGGTGTTAAAAACTTTATGGCAAACATAAAAAAAGAGTAACTAATACCATAATGCAATGTAGCAAAAGAATTTTTAAAAAGCAATAGCAATAGCAAATACAGGGAAAAGGAAAAAGGGAAATTAGGATACACTTCAGTCATTGTCAGTATTCCAGTGCTGATTTTGTATAAAAGACAGAAAGTACAAAAAAGTTGTTTTCTTTTCTTTGACACTTTACATAAAATAACCTAATAGTACTCTCTAAAACTATTACCTACAGATGAAAAGGTCTAAAGTCAGTGTGATTGAACAAAGCAAGAAAAATGTACCATTTTCCATGGTCATAGTAAGTTATCAATGATATTTCTTTGACTTGCAAAGACCGGGAAGACTTAATTCATCTCGTGAATGTTTGATTGTGTTTTGTCTAACATAGCCAAGATTTTACATCAGTCCACAAAGTAATAGAGGAAATAGGAAAAATAATGACAATAACTATAATAGAGAAACAAACCAGAGAAGTTGGTGACCTATTTCTGATTAATCTATTCCCCACAGTTTCATTATTTTGAAAAAAAATGCCATGAATTCTTAGGGCACTAAGTATAGGGATGTAAATGGAAGTACCTCAAGTCAAAGTCAAATTAAGTAATCCTTTGATTAGAAGCTATTTTGGAGTGTGCACAGTTCTGATTTCCCCTTCAATGGAATGGATAATTGAGAACTGTCTGGATAAATAACAGAGGAAGCATTAAAAGCTAATTTCATTGTTGGAACACACACCACAATAATGGGCTATGATAATATGTTACCATAAAACAATTACTGGAAACCACAGCACATTTTGAACTACTCTTATCTAAAATACGTAAGGTATTCCTCTCAATAATAAGGTAGAAAACAGAATATGAAATTTGTTATTTAAACAGAGAATTACCTAGATGAAAATAGCAGCTCGAAAATTACCAAAATTCTCTGTACATTGCAGGGAACTATTAACTATAGACTTCAACCTTACCAATAGCCTATAACAACCTTTTTGAATATAGAATATAATACACATTTTAGTTCTGACTTTATTCACCATAGGGAAGGGGAAATTCTACCCTGATTAAAAAAAAGAATGAAAAGTAAATTTAAACATTGTTTTCTGGTCTTTTACGTTTCTTATTGAAAATGAATTGAGCTGAGATACAAAAGTAATAATCAAATAAATATTAATTTATCACCCACCCCCCACTCCCAAGAAAACATTCTTTTGTGTTCAAGTAAGTTAGCTCATTCTATTCTTCATATGTCACAGACATTTATGGGGAAGAAACGAGATGAGCCTTTGTGAAAACTTAACAATGAAGAATAAAACAAACACTGTGAGAGGAATTACATTTTAAGTTTCTATGTGTACACAGAGGCACAGAGATACTATTTTATCATAGCTGCACCTAGGGGGTTCCCAGCATATTTAGGATATGAATTGCTTGTGTCTACTTGAGTTAACAGCTTCAGGGAGCTAGAACTCTTTGATGGTGTTTTGTGCTAAATAAATGGCCAGAACAGAAAGAGGTGTGTTTGGAAATATAAGACACAGTGATTATAAAGCATTAAAAATACTATCTAACAATGTGCTGCCATCTTACACCAAGTAATGGTGACAACTTACATGGTGCTCACTTTTACAAAGGCTCCTGTGAGTGGCCTGAAAACTTGAGAGAAGAAAAATACAGAGAAAAAAAGTAGAAAAACACATTTGCCTTCTTTTAACAATGTGGTCAAAGTAATAATTAAGTGGAATAAATTAAAAGATGTTGTTCTATTAACAATACGATCAAATTAACAATATGTTCATTGATATGGTATGTTTTACTTGAAAAATTCACAATGCTGAGCAAGAGAATTACTAATCTCACCAGAATCAGAATCATGCCTTACAGAAAAAGAAAATTTTACAGATGGGAATAAAAAGGAGCAGAAAAACAACTGTCACCAGAAGATTATAGCCTTCTTTCCATGGCATGGCTAAAAGCTCAATACATGAGTAACAATTAAAGTTTGAAGAGTTTCTGATAACACTTAAGACTATTAAAGTCTGTTTTTATTAATTTTCTTCTTTTTAATAAGTAAATGGTGTGCATGTATGCTCATCCAATTTCTATTACAAAAGATAAGTGAGTGTGAATTTTCTAAAAAGTCAGAAAAAGTTTGGAATCTGGTAAGGCAAAATATTTTGAATTTCTATATGTTTTAAAACAATAGAAAAGTATTAGTTTCTATTTCCTTCTATATTGCATCTGCAACCATGGTGCAAATCAATATAAATAGTTTAACCATCACTTACATCTCATCCTAGGAGCAATACATACAATTTAATTAAAGGCAGTCTTGCAGGACAGAGGGGTTACATTAACAGTTTTCTGAGACCTAAAAATCTTTCCCTCTTATGGGGGGTCTCTTTTATTAGGAGAATGAAAAACTAATTCCCTTCTCTTACTTTTTTTTTAAAATAAGCAGTCTTATTCAGCACTGAAAGTGTAAGCACAGACATTATAATGAATTTGTAAAAATAAAGAAAATAGAAAATTAGCAATGGAAGTCCATTGATCCTTGTCTAGTAATACAATTCATATGAATTTTGTCTAGACTCAGATTGCTAGCAAAATACTAGTAGGAAGTGTTCCTACCTACCAGATCAGCTTTTCACCTTAAGATCTTAGAAAGAAAGAGTATTTGAGCTGTAAGAGATCTCAGAAGGGAGATCCTTAGCCCACAAGGATCTCCCTTTTATTTTACACAGGAGAAAACCAAAGCTTCCCAAAAGGTTCAGGGGCTTGTTAAGCACCTGAAGGCCGACCGTCCTGAGCCAAGCCTAGAAAACCAATATACTGTAAATAATGTCCCATTAAATTGTAAACTGTTGTTGGATTAAATAAATCATCAAGGAAAAGAACAATATATATTGGCTACTAAACCGTCTGCAGTTTTTAAATTAATAAATTCTAATAGTCTCTCATTAGTAGTCTGAAAGGACAGTATTTGCATTGGTGCTTTTCCCAAGGCCTGTTGAGATGCACTGGTATGTTCTGAACATAATGTCCCACTGAAAAGCTTTATGTGTGCCTGTGTCTTGGAATGAATCAGTGGGAAATTATGAAAAAATCCCCGAGCGGCGCACACACGTGACTCAAGTGTAGAAACAGTTAACTGCAAGGCCCCACCTCCCCCACACCCTTGTAAATAATCAAGGAAAGCCTTTTTCTAAAGCAATACAAAATGTCACCACAGGCTGACGCTCTTTCTACGAGAATAATGAGATTCCTGCTATCTCGGATGCTGAGCACGCACTTCACTGCCTTTATCTCCGAATTCAGTTTTCCTGGTTGGTATATATTATTCTCCTGCCATCAAAACAGGTAACACTGCATGGCTAAAATGTACAAATGACCATGTAAGGACTACAAGCCAAAAGACCCGGCGGGGCAGTTTCACCAACTCGAATTTTTGTTCCACAGTACTGGGCACACAAGGTTAAAACTGCTCCGGAAATGAAGGGGTGGAGGGCAGGGAAGTCATTTGCCTCCCCGCCATCCCTCCAGCCAAGCCAGCAGTGGGCCCCGCACCCCCGCTGGACTCCGCTGGGCAGGGTGCTCAGAGAGGCGCATTTGCCGTCCAGGACTCGGTTAGTGTCATTTTTCTTTTTAAAACAGTGAATCGCACCGAGGATTTCGCGCCGATGGTTCAGGAAAACCACGAATCGGAAGATCTGCCGCATCCGATCCCCAGGTCCCCAGATGAGCAGAGACTGGTGGCGGGGCAAGGGGACCAGTCGCTGGCCCAAAGCGCGCAGCTCTGACCCCGCTGGTCACACGAACCTGCGGCGCCCAAAGAACCGCAAAGAAGGAGGTCTGAAAGAGGAACCTCTCCCCTGTAGCTGCGAAGTGTGCGGAAAAACCTGTTCTCTGTCGGGGCCCAACTGAAGATAAATTCCACTGTGACCGCGGGGAAAAGGCAGCTGGGCGGTGTGGTCAAGGGGTGGAGATTTTTTTTTTTTTTGAGATTACACTCTCAAAGTGGCGAGAGGGTTAACTGAAAACCAACACTGCGAGTGTGGTTGTTTGTATTTTACAGACCCACACCACCTTCATCCTCCTTTCTTGCTCTCCCCCCGGCTACAGAGCGCCCTTTCTTTTTCTATTGGACAGTGGAATCGTGAGAGTGAGAGCCTCCCCGTGCCAGACCCAACGGGGTTTCACCTTCTCACCTCGCCTGTGTTCTTACCCTACCCCACCTGTTTTAAATCCTGTTGAACCGTTTTCACAGTCCCCGCCCCAGAGCCTGAGATTTGTCACCGACACTGACGCCTTTTCCCAGCCTCAGAAACAGCAGGTGAGCTCATTACCTCACCCAGAAATGGAACTTTAATGAAGAGATCTAGAGAGGGCACTGCACCCCACCCCAGCAGCGGCAGCGGCGGCAACTCACAAACACTTGTGATCTCTCCCTCAGACTCCAGCCCCCCAATCCCACTCTCTCCCCTTCGCTGGGAGCGTTTCAAAGGCTTTCCAACCTCTCCGGAGGCCTCAGCTTGCTAACAACTGAAGGGATGTGCTGGAATAAAAGATGCGAAAAAGAAGTGAGTTTCTTCATTGATAGAAACTAAAGAAAGCGGTAAGAACAAACAGGCCAAAATAACAGGAAGTAGGAGTTTAACTGGCAACTGTCAATGAAGGGATTAGAAACGAAAACCTCAAAGCGAAACATCCACCAAATCTCACTGCAGGCAAGGAAATGAACCTGCCGCTCTGTCAAGTGACTGGGCGAGCAGAGTGACCAACTCCTGTCAGCTGCCCAGCGGGCCTGAGAATACCGGGGCCAGGAGACGACCCCAGGGTGCGGAAAGGGATTCCCCTGTGAGATATTTTAGCAGTTGGGAATTTTTCCCTTTTTTCTTCTAGGGCTCAGCACGGAACTGAGAACCAACGCTTCGTCGCAGATCCTGGAAATGTACAAACCCGTCACCAAGGTCTCATGGTGGCTCCAGTTTCGGTTGCGCCTGTGTTACTTGACTGCTGCCCCTACACTCAACACCCGCCCAGATAATGGGGGGTGGCATGCCACAATTTAAGCATTAGGAAGTATTTTAACGCGGGTGATTAAAGTCTTTCTCCTCTACTCCTCCCATCGCTTGCTCATATCATACCACCGGGAAGTTACAGGGGATTTATCATGAAAAAGTGTGGGCAGTACCTTCATCAGGAGCTAAGTGAAAGGAAAACCGCTCAGGGCTCAGTGACGTGGACTTTGACACCCAGAGACTGGAGGAATTGTCAGAGGGAGAGACTTTGCCTCCAGCGCGAGAACCGCAGGGCCCAGGGGAGAGGGTCGAACTAATCTTCCCCACTGGCCCCAAACACACATGTCCCAAAGTTCCCGGAGATTTGCCCAGTGCCCCTGCTTGCTGCCCAAACTTGAGCCAATCAGCCAAGCCCAAATGCGCGGCACAGGTGACCGAGCCCGGGGCCAGCTCTGCGCCCGGACGGTCCCTTTACCTCCCCCAGGCGCTGGAGCGCACAGCCGCGAGGGTGGGAGGCCGGGCCAGTGACCCAGGAAACTGCTTCAGACCCACGGTAGGGCTGCTGTCAGGCCCTCGCTCACCTGGTCTGAGGACCGCTGCGGAGATCAAGAGGCAGAAGAGCAGACGGCAGGAGGGGGCCGCTGTGGATTCCATATTCCTCCTCCTTCTGCTGGCCCACTGACAGAGTCCAGGCTGCGGGAGGGGGCGTCGTCCCAGGCCCCGCGGTGCCCGCGCGCTGGCGGGTCCCGACGCTGGGGGCAGCGCCTTTTCCCAGACACACCGTCCCCTGGGCTGTGGCGCTGCACCTTCGGGTCTCTGCTGCACACAACTTTACACCACGCAATGTCCCCAACTCCTCCTTCCTCCCCCTCAACCCTCCTTCCGTCCCTTTGGCTGCTCCGTCAGGGACTGGAGACCCTCTTTCCAGGAGACACTTGAGTAATTCAGAAATGTGTACGTGCTTCTTTTTGGCTGATATCTTCTTTTAGTTGCTTTATCTTGGGATAATAATAATAATATTACTGGAGGTGACAGTGTGGATAAAAAGCCCGATGCTAGGAAGGAATCGTCAGGGATGCGACGGGGGGCGGCGGGTCTCCTCAGGTGGCAGCGGTGGTAGCAGCGACAACGGCGGCAGCGGTCTCCGGGCTGCTCTGAGTGGAGGGACTGGAAGGCGTGTGTAGGCTGCCTCTCTCCTCCTCCCTCCCGCCTCCTCTCCCCCTCCCGCGTCCTCGCTCCCTCCAGTCTCCTCCCCGCTTCCCTGGACGCTGTGCGGAGCAGGTGGTTGGAACGCGGATCCGCAGCCTAGAGGCGCTGCAGGACCGAGTCCGAGACTGAGCCCAGCCCCGGGATGGGGGAGAACCGGGAGCTCTGACTCCCGGGAGCGAGTGGGCGGGGCTTCACGAGCTCCGCCCCGCGGCCACGCCTCCAGGAAGGAGCAGACGGAGGAGCCGCGCGCGCCGGGCGGGTCCTGGGGACTAACTCTTCTAGTGAGGGGTGCTGGTGCCGGCGGCCCCCTGATGTGGCCTCTCCCTTCTAGCTGCCCACCCCGCCTCGCTAAGGTTGGGAAATCCAGTTTGGCCTACTTGCCCAGTACGCCGGTCCTACTGGCTCATTCCTCGGGAATTTTCTCCGCTGTGATGTTGCAGCGTCCCTCTCGGCTCCTCGGGTTGTAGGGCAGTAGGGGGAAGAGGGTGGGGAGCGCCCCTTGAGTCCCAGCGCGGGAGCGAAGGCAGAAAGCAGGGGCAGGAGGTGGTGGTGAAGGTGGAAACCCGCCCACTGGGAATTTACAGCAGCCGCTACTGGATGCCCGGCGGGGGCAACCCACCTTCTGGACTGATCAGTCCCTCGCCTTTAACACCCTTCACCCCCGCGGCTGACAGCTTCGTTAAAGGCGGACCACGTAATCCACAGTCCAGCACTAAGCGGAAGATAATTGCTTTTTCCCGGGGAAATTAAATCAGGAATTTCTAGACCTTACTTCGTCATACGGATTTTCCCAATGTCTACAAAAGCCAGCGCGCGTGTCACTTTTTTTATTTTGAGTTATGTGACGGTTTTAAGTTACAAACTGAAAATCCTCAAGTTACTCAGATTAAAAGCCAAGCTCGTCCTGGTCCGTTCCAGAAATCCAGGCACCCCCAACAGAAGGATAGATTTCTCAGGCAATTTCTAAAGATTGAATCACTTCCCAGGCGGAACATCGGAAACGGTGTCGCTTTCAGATCAGGCAGAGAGCATGAAGGAATATTTTCCTTTAGAACACTGGGGTGGAGCTGTCGGAGCCCTAAGTGGTTCTAAATCAGGAATGCAGGATCACAACTCTCATCCCCAAAGCATAATAAAATCTTGGTTCCTGAACCACTTGGCTGGGACATTAAATAGCCTTTCGTGCATCACTGGGTTACCCTAGCGTCAGACCAGTCTGCAGCAGAGAAATCCACATAGTAGCCATGAGGTTCTGCGTTTTCATCAGAAGGCTAAGAGTCTCAGCTACCTTGAAGATTCGCTACACAAATGCTTGCGCGCACGCACATTTAAGAATTCTTTTTCTTTTCATGCTATTAAGCTTAGTCTTCAGCTGTGATTTTTCTCAAAAGCCTGCCTGTCTTGTTCTTCGGGTTTTCTTTACATTAACAGTATTCTAGAGTACAGCTCTTATACTACATTTTTTCCTTTGAAAATAAGTAATTTCTCCCACTTAGTTTTAACATTAACATTTCATTTACATCTTATGAATCTTCAGAAAGGCGATTGCTAGGAGGCAAATGCCTTTTAACTCTATAGTCCGTGAGATAAATTTGGCTGAACTAGCATTCCCACAGGATCCTGTAGAATTCCTTTAGGGAATTGTTTTTCTTTCAACTGCACCTCTTAGTGGCATATATTAGAACAAATCATCCTTCCAATATATTTAACCTGGATATTTGCCCTCTCTATTCAACCTCCTTTATTTGGGGGTGGGAGTTAATACAGTATAATTATTTTTTAAAAAAGTATATTTGCAAAAGTCAGACTGTCTCATTTGGGCTCCAATACTATATGTTCTTGGTCAACTCAACCTCAGTAAGGCTCAGTCTCTTTGTAAAAAGTCATAACAATAGTGCTGGTGTCATGGGATTGCTGTGAGGATCAAATGAGATCACACAGACAGCTGACCAAGTACAGTGGAAGGAGCTTGAGCTTTGAGCATAGACAGAACCTTGTTAGAATCCCTGCTTTGCACTCAGGGAGTGACCTTGAACAAAAGTCAGTCTTTCATAGTCAAAGTGTAATGACAGAACAAAAGTCAGTCTTTCATAATCAAAGTGTAACATGTTAGACACCACCTTCAATGGGGATCAAACTATATAACGTATTATATATATGATATTAAACACATGAAATTCTGGGAGTAATTGAACATACGTGTACATATTATAATCATACATAGTTATATACACATATGTGTGAATGTATAATATACATTTTAGTGGATAGTCAGTTGCTTGCAGAATTCCTTTTAGAGAGGAATGTGTCCTAGTCTAAGAAAATGCCTTGATAAGCCACTTGGAATATGAACTCCAAACGTCATACATAATTAAGGCCACCAAAACAATGGCATAACTGCTCCAAATTAAATAAAATAATAAAAGTTTGGAAATGGCCAATGGCTTTTAAATTTATTTTAATTAGTTAATTAGAAACACTTATTGGACATTTTACTATATATATTAGGTTATTTTAAATTCATAAATTTGTATGAATTAATGGATAAACCCCCATCTTCCCTTTTAAAAAAAATATTATGAGGTAGGTGCTCATGAAGAAGCTGAAGCCCAAATATTTGAAGTAGCATTCCTAAGGTTACACAATGGGTCATAGCAATGGTAAAGCCAGGATTCTACTTCATGCTCTCTCATTCAAGAACTGCATTCCTATCTACTTTATTTATCACTATCCACTTGGCATATCATACATATATATATATATATATGCACATATATATTTGAATAAAGTAATACACTTATGGCTTTTGGGGGGGAGTGGATTTAAACATAAATTTCCTCTTTCCTTCCAAAACTATTAAAGCCTGCTACCTTCAAACATATTTTCCTTGAGGAAATTAACCAATAAGGCAGCAGACTTATGTGTATGGGGCAGGTATCTTATATAAGAAGACAAGCATTTCTGTAAGTGGAACAATGTAGCACAAGCAAGAGCTCAGACTTAGAAATAAACATGAGAATGTGTGAGAGAGAGAGAGAGAATGTAAGCTCCAAGAGAATTTGTCTTTCCAAATCTGGGAGGTTGGGATGGAAGTATATCCTCTTACTTAATTCTCAAGAGGAAAAGTGTCTCCAGGTGCCATTGGATTACAATTGCTTTTCTTACAACTTGAAATATATAGGTTTCCAATGGTATTTACCAGACAGTTTAGTCACACATCAGAGCATCATGATGGGTACATCTTATTGCAAGAGGTAAAATGACTAATGTTCAGCCAAGAAAAAAGTTGTTTCATGCTACCTGGAACATGAGAGAGGTTCTCATTTTAAGCATAAAAGAATGAGTCATCAGTCAGGACAGTATGCTCAAAGGAGTGACACAGGACAGGAGGCAGGACTTAGGGTCTGCTGAGGTAAGAACTTAGGATCCTGAAGGCTCAGGCCAGAACCCTTTGATCTGGGTTAAAATATTAATCCTAATAGTATGGGACAACATAGCTAGGACAAATGTATGTACATTTGAGGAATGAAGATGTTTCTAAAAAAATTTCCAATATAGATGAAATTTAACCAATGGTGGTTTTGAAAGCTAGTAACATTTTTTCCTTACCACTGTATATCATGGAGTTTTGTGTACCTTCTTATTTTTTGAACAAAGCTATATAATATTTTAGAGCATGCAACAAATTTGATTGACGTTTTTCCTTTTCCTCCCTATCCCCATGATGAACACACATGTCTAGTCATACTTAATAGGCACTTCAAATAATTATGAATGAATAATAATAAGTGATTTAAAAAAGTTCTTCTTTATATAGAATGCAAACCCTCCAACAGCACATAAACTTACTTGTTAGTGGTAAAGGAGATGAAAGGGATTTCCATTGGGTATTCAGTGATTGGTCTGGACTGACTAAGCTTTAGGAAAGGCCAAGAGAATAAGTCAAGTCCCAGCCATCAAAGCAACAACTTTGAAACATAAAATGAGGAACAGTCTACAGAAGTAAGAGAGTGGTAAAAATTAATTGCTACCAGTGAGAATAAAACAAAAAGGCCCACACTAGAACAAAATCCTAATTAGCAAAAGTTCTAAGTAACCAGACCAAGGCCTGTACTAATGTCGTAATGACAAAGATTGAAATAGAGGGTTAAGTGGGATTTATAGTAAGTTTAGGAAGAAATATGATTTCAAAGAGGTACAGAGATTTCATATGTATGAGGCAAAATTCTGTTTAAATCTTGAATCTCAGGGTGTTTTAGGTAAATGATTTCTAAAATCAAGCTAAATATGTACCAGATGTGGGTATCTGTGTTCTGAAGAAATACTCCATTGAATTTTATTGTTTAATATTAGTTGTTAATAGTAATATCTGTCACATGTTATGAAATTAATAAAATTCTGCAACTCACATCCTCAATAATGCTAGCTAATAAAGATATATCACTGATGTTCTGGAGGATAAAAACTTTCAAAGTCCATGGTAAATATTATGTTCTTATTCCAGACTGCAGAATGTTCAATGTCTGGGTACAAAACGAAATGCATAGTTACTTCAGTAGAACTAGAAATCCACTTAGTCATTTTCCTTCCTGTCTCAGACATGAGGAATGGAACAAGAATCTAGGTAAGCTATTTGACTACGAAACTTATACTGTATAAAATGGATGTCAAAAACTCATAATTCATTACTGATTTCAGTAGGAACATACAATTTAATAAAAAAGTCTAACATCCTGTGTTTACCCCACAACTTGAGAGTGTCTCATCAGGTTTTCAACTTTCAACTAAAGTAAGTAGCTCTTTTAGTTTTACGTAAGTAGAAAATGACTCAGAGAGTGGTTGTTCAAATGTTTAATGCATTAAAATAAATTTCAACATGAGTACTTTTTTAACCTCCTTAAAGTTATTTCTAATTATTTTGTCTTATTCATTGCAGCCGTTATGATCTACAGTAATTCCACTCAGCAATATGAAGTAGAAATAACATACTGTAAAAATATAAAAATCATGTATATTTGATTTTCTAAATAAACAAATTACCATTGACCTAATGGACCCCTGGAAAATCAAATTAATTACTTGTAGGCTTTGATTATCCATGAGTTTTCCCCTGAAATAAGTAGGATAGTTGAGTTTACAGGAAAGTATTAAGAAGAAATTGTTGAATAAATGTATAATTGGTAAATAATTGTTTGTTGTTAACTGGTAAAAACAAAAGATTTATAACAACGAATCAAGGCTCATTGATCATGTAATATAAGCTTGTACATGTAATGGTTTTCCAGGCCTTAGAAATAACTTAGATGAACAGTTTTCAATCGTTTTCTAAAAGCAACACTTTTTCTTCCAATATAGACATATTCTGAAGTCCAGTTTCCTATTTGTCTCCTGTTCAATACATGCAAACCATAGTGGTCTCTGCACTGTTTCTAAATATTATTGGTATACTCCCAGTTAAAGGCCTTTGGGCCTGCTGTTTCCACTCCTTGGAACTCTTTTCTAGCAAATATTAATGTAAGTTACTCATCACCTCTGTTAAGGTATTTGCTCAAATGTTACTTTCAAATTGAAGCTTTCTATGAACAATTATTTAAAATTTCACCACCCAGCCATAATATTCCTTATCTCCCTTTACTTTTTATTTTCCTCTTTAGACTCTATCACCATGTAGTGTTATAACTATTTAACTTATGTATTTTAATTGTTTCTATCCATTCTTTCTATTTACTAGAAGGAAAGTTTTGTGTCTGTTTTATGCTCTGATCTATGTGTGGAATAGAAAGACACATAGTAGGCATATGGCATTTTCTGATTAATGAAATTATGAACATGTGAATGAATAATAAATTAGTATACAAGGTAATTAATAATCTGATAAAGGCAGAGCTGTTTTGAGTAAATTTTGGTAAGAAGCCTGAGGCTTCACATCATCCAATAGACACTCTAAGGCAGAGTTGGGAAAATCAGTGGGATAGTCTAACTACCATTTATGACAGATGAGATATTAAAGGTCCCAGGAGCCAGAATACATGGCCAAAATTCAAACAGCTATGAGTTCCATTCTAGATGTACCACTTTTGAGTAAAGATGTACCACTTTTGAGTAAAGAAAATATATAAGACACCCTTTAACTTTGAAGTCAAATTCCTGGTATAATAAAAAATCTGGATGCATCAGCCAGAATTAATCAATTTCAAATATAGTGCATTTATCCAAACTCTTTTCAGAGCAAATATTATGAATAATGTTCTGTATAACATTTCACTAAGGCATGATTATGGATGCAGTACCAATATTGCAGACTCTACAGACTTAGTTTAGTATTAAAGATTTTAAGCCTCAATGTTCTTTATACTTTGTTCTTTACAGGGTAAATTTGGCAAAATTATAATTCTAAGCAATGTATTCCACAAACATAGATGATTCATAACCTATTCAGCTAACAGTGCTATAGGACAAATATTTAATTTAATTTAATGTCCAGCATTTTAACATTTTGTGGAGATGTTTAATGTGTTTACTTTTCTTTGTACGGGCAAGAAATTCACTTCATAATTGCACCTCAAGGTGAAAAGCTTATGAGAGAATGCAATACATATTAAAACAGCTATATAAGCCAATGAATAAAAAGATTTATAAACATGTCTGTGCTTTCACTGAAATTATCAGAATCTGTGGTGTGCTATAGCTGGCATGGAGGTAGATTAAATGATCTTTGGCCATTCCTTCTTGTTTAAAAATTTCTTGAAACTATTTAGTGGATAGACTTTTTTCTTGCAAATGATTTATCTTATTATAGAAAATGGCATCTACATTATAGTGTAAATCATTCTGTCCAGAAGAGGTTAACACATCTAGCTAGAAAAGAACGTCCAAAGAGTAAAATTGTCAGTTAATTTTTCTAGAATCAAGGACATTTCAAGAGTTATTCAGTCTAGGGTTATTCCTCTGATTTCAGGGCTGGGACATGTACTGAAAACAGGAATAAATTAACACTATATTCGACCTCTAAAGGAAAGGAAATATCATGGGGCAGCTTAAGAAGTGTGTTTAGAGTTGGGATCATATCACCTTAGTCTGACTGAGAAGGTGGACCATAGTTATTCAGATGTTTCCCCCTCACTAGAGGCTGAGTCATTTTCTATTCTCATTTTTTTTCCCTCCCACTGTCTCCAGCTTCTGGGATCTTCCCAGGAAGACTAAGAAAAACTCCCAAATTACTCGTCTTGAGGTGGTTATTCTCTAACTTCACAAATTTCTGCTATGAAATTTAAGATGAACGTAACTTTTTCTATTTGTCCTTCTAGTTTGAGAATAATTAACTTCTCTTTTCTTCTTTCTTTTCGTACCAACTTAATGCCTTGTCTTCTGCCTGTTCTGTTAAGACTTCGTGTGTTGATTTAAATAATAAAGCCATGACAATTTATGAATGAAGGAATGAGGGATGAATGTATTGTGATCTGTGTGCCAGTGAAAGAAAGAGATGTCCAAAGAGAGATGACTCATAGATCAGAGAAACAAAAATAGAATAAATTAGCATATCTTAGAATATGAGCCAAGAAGGAAATTTAGCTCTTGGTATTTCCCCATTCCCTCTTCTCTGTCTTTTTTTTTCTTTTTTAAACTAAGGAGACATTATTAGTATAATCCCCGCAGGCCAGCAGGAATCTGTCATCAGGTAAGGACATTTTGACTATGATTTTTGTAATGGCCAGGATAATTTCAGATGAATGTATTAAATAAACAAAAGCCAATTTTAAGCAACTTGACCAAAGAAAACTAGTGGGTGACTCACTGATTTAAATGACTAGGAATTCTGGAAGTTTAAGCATAGCAAGAGCTATCTAGACATTTGAGCAAAATTGTCAAGACTCTTTGTCCTTCTTTTCATATCTTATTCCTACATGCCTTTGATTGTCTTTAATTATTTTCTCAATTTCTTCCGCTGTAGCTCAGCTTCTTCCATACTACAAATATGGTTATCTGAAGACCTGAGGTTCTATCCACCTAAATTGTAATCCTAAAGGAAGAGAAACCCTCTAAAGATTTGATTGACTCGTCCAACTTCTTGAGCAATTTACTGTGAACAAGTGGATCCAGCACCATAATTAATTGCACAGGTACACAACTATCCCTGCGTCTAGGGAGGTAAGTGGTAATCATGTTTGACAATCACTTCATTTTCCTTATATTTAGTTTTATTAACTCTTAGGACAAATATACTTTTTCATCCAGATCATGTGAAATAGGGTCTTTTGATTCACAGGGGAAAAACTAGAAATACACTGCAACATGGTAAACCTAATTTTATTTTCATCCTTTTCTTCAAGGGCTAGATTATCAGCTCAGAGGGAAAGCAAGAATTATTTTTGGCTATCAACTAATATTTTTATTTTCTCTTCACTATCCTATGTACTAACTCATTATATGGGGAATAAGGGAAGCATTGGTGTTGTTTTATACTTAGAAAGATGTGAAATAAAGTGACAGGACAGATATTCTGAGGTATTTGCAAATACATTTATTTTCTCTGGATACAGGGTCAATATGAGGTACACTCAGACTACAGTACAAACAGGTTTTGAAGGTGACACTGAGTAACTCTTTTCAACTTAATTTGCCATATTTCTCATCAATATACCACCTTCACATCAGTTTTCTGTTGTCCCTGCCATAAGGAAGAAAAAGGAGATGTGTTGCCAGAAATTCATATTGGTTAACCTTTTTGATTCATCTTGCTGTGATTTGAATATTTTAAGTATGTTTTCAGTTGTAGCAGTCATTAATACATGTGCCTGCCAAAAGTTTCAGATAGAACAAGCCAATATTTAAGTCTTTTTCTTCAAGAAAATTGCCAACTCTAAAGAATGGTAATTTTAGGGAAGTAGCTACATACCATCAATCCTAATTCAGACTTTCCACTTGATCTAACCAAAAGTAGCTCATGATTTCTACCTTCTTTGAGTAGAATAAACCTAATCCCCATTCTAGCCTTCATTCATTATCTTTCTCCCAGAATTCCCCAAATCTTTCCCACTTTGCCTATAAAATATTACTCAAGAATCTCCTTCTCCTTGTACCATGGAGGCTCTCCCAAATGGAATGTGCATATCTCTTCTCAACTCTACCTCTAGCGATGTCATGTTAGCAGCTTGAAATTCACCGTCCTGACATTCATTGACTATGCCATACAGAAACTGGAAACTGGCAAACACTACAAATGAGAGCTTTTTTGTATTTTTGAAAGCTGGTCGTTAACCATTCACTAGTAGACTACTGCCCATTAAATTGACTTCAGTCATCACTAACCACTCTGACAGCAGCAACACAGTGTTTAAGAGCCTGAGTGTAGGGCTAGATAACGGGAGTTTGAGTTGGGTGACACTGAGCAAGTTGTTTCATCTCACCCAGTCAGCAAAATAATACATGTGAAGACACTGGTACAAGAAAGTGGTGGATAACATTAGCTATTTCTCTAATAGCCTTTGTTCCTTCATGTCTGTATCATATAAAGTTTTAATTATCTATGCATCTGGCTGCCTGTGCATGTCCTTTGTATCTGCCCTATCCTTCACGATGAATCTCTCACTTTTTGGAAAGGATCATCATAATATCTTGTGTAGTATATTTGGTGAAATGAATTCGTAGTAAAGTCGACTTGCAGCCATATTAGTAGAGTAGGCAGACAGGAAAGTATGTCCAGTGATGCTTGAAATGCTTTAACAGAGGATATGGGCAACAAAGACTAGTGAAGAGAGAATTAGAGCTGGAGGAGTGCGCTTACGTTTCAATCTCAGGACACAGCATATAAAAACTGCACGAACTCTGGGATCAAATACTTCTAGTTCTGAATCCCCATTCTGTCTCTAGTTGTTTGGGTAGCCTTCACCAAGTTACTAACTTCAGCTTCCTCACGTGTTGAACACAGTTAAGAGTATCTTTGTGCTTACCCTGAAAATCATTACAAGGATCAAATGTATTAAAGGATGCAAGTGTGTGGATAGTAGTGTCTGAATAAAGGATGGCTATTACTCTTCCACTGGTTGATTGCATGGCTTTAATCTCCCTAAGCTTCATAGACTTTAACTATACCTATAAAAGTAAAAGTGATGGTTTGGTGCTCTCTTAAGAGGACTTCTTATTTGGAATAAAATTTGTTATGCCTAAAGTGTTTTTTTACTCTAGAAACAGAAACCTTAATGTCAATATACTTTGGAGAACAAATTCCCTCCTCCCCAGTCTCATTACTTCTAGCTCAGGCTTGGATATCTTTACACTAAGTTTATAACTAGTGTTCCTACCACCTTTATCCTCCAGGTTTTATTCTCCAGACTTCCACTAATCATGTTAGCACAGTCAGATAGTCTCACACACACACACACACACACACACTCTTGATAATATCACTTTTTTATGTTAAAGTCATTTTACCTTCAAGATGAAAGATACACTTGCTGTGAAGTCCATGACATTGTTGCCCCTATGTATTTGCTGTGTTTTGCTTTCCTATCTTAACACTTTCTCACGCTTCTCTCTTTGTTTCCTAAACATCCCATGGCAGCCTTTCTCAACTGTGCCATTACATACATGGTTCCCGCAGCCTGAAATGTACCTCCCATACCCATCCATCTGTTTGACTAGAATACTCCTACTCATATTTCAAGACCCATCCTACAGGTCAAGTTGTCTGTTAAAGACTTTTCTGATTCCCTCAGGCAGTGTTAGTCACAGCTGCCTCTGTTTTTCTACAGCTCTAACACTTAAACCTCTTTGATATGTTTATCTGTTTACAAGGCTGACTCCTCTACTAAAACAGGAACTCGGAAGGGATGTGCCCCGCATATGCAGTCAGACTGTCTGGTTACAACCCCCGCATCATCCTATGTTAGATGTATGAATTCGAGAAGGTTGTTCCACTTCTTCAATCCCCAGTTTTCTCACCTATAAAATGGACCTAATAGGTTACTGATCTCAGAGGATCCTTATAATAATTAAGTGACAAAATACATATAAAGCCCTTACCTCAACTCCTGGCATATATTAAAAGCCTAATTAATATTAGAAAATAAAAAGATGAGGACTGTAATGAAAGTGCTAGAAAAGCAGGGAGAAGAGAGGAGGTGATACTTAAAAAAAGAACAAACAAGCAAACAGACACAACAACCCACCACATTTATCTTTTTAGTTCCTGGATTTCTTCCCAGTGTTGGGAACCTACTAAGTATTCAGCGCATGTTGGTGAATGAATTGGTGGTGGTATCCCGTGTGGCCGAACCACAAAGCCCAGATGACTGATATCAGCTCTTATCTCAAATGTGAGTCAAGGATGGGGAATTCACTTTGGGATGCCAGAAACTCCAGATCTGCTGGGAAAGAGAAAGTAGATGAAGAAAAGGAGAACTGGCAGAGGGAATGTCAAGAATTTTGTTGGGGGTGAGAGTCTAAGTCAAACTATTCTGGTTCATAGTGTTGTGATAGCATTTCACTATTATTATTATTATTATTATTATTATCATCCCTGGGAATTGAAACATGTTAAAAAAAAAAGACTGAAGGCGTGTAGATTCCAAGTCTACTGAGTGACCCCACCACAGGCACCAATGCTGGGTCTAAGGACAGTCAAAGCAATACTCTATTGATGTCCTGCTGGGAAAACAGCAGCCCAGCCCGCGGCTGGAATGTGGGTGAGGAATGAAAATGTGTGTTCCTGTTATGCGGGGGAGGGGCGCTTTCACCTACTAAAGCAATCCTTGGGCCAGGAATGCAGCGCTGAGGGTGAAGTCCAAATCAGCCGACGAGTATACTTTGAAGACATTTCAGCAGATGAAAACCTGCTACGCAGGACATAAAATCCGAGAAGAAGTCTTTCTCAAAAGATTACTTGGGAACTGAGCTATACGCTCTGGGCCGGTGCGCACGGTGCGGGAGAGTAGATCGGATAAGGGAGCGTGGAGGACAAGGAGAAGGAAGTGCTGCTGAAGTCGTTTAAAAGCAGAAGGGAAACCCGCTGTCTTGTTTTTAATTAAATAATGGATTCTCCCCACGGCAGAGCTGAGGGCTGGTTCTCTTTCTCGTTCAGTGGAGGAAAACAAAAACGAGTTAAAGACAAACCAAAAGAGAGAGCCAGAGGGGAAGGAGGAATGTTTCTTGTTCTATTTCCCTCCTGCGTACCTCCAAACCGAGTCCTCCCTTATCCCCAAAGCCTTCTGTCAAAGATTTCTGTTGTTCGTTTCTTTGTCCCTTTTGCTGCTCCAAGCTCGGGACCTCCCTGGCCCCCGTAGCTTGCGACTGCTTCCACTCGGCAGCCGGAGCTGCTCGTCCGAGACCAGCTGGACAGCTGGCCCGTTATCCGCCTCTCTCGGTTTCTCGTCGCCTGTACCCTCCTCTCCTCTCTCCGCGGTCACTTGTTCTCAGGACTATTTCTGAATACCCTGGCCGGGAAGAGGGGCTCTGGAAACTTCTGGGAGTGGGGAGCGTCCCAAATGTTACCGCCTCCTTCCTATTCAAGGAACTGCAGTCCAGCTGAGCGGAGAGTGCTGGCCGAGGACCGTAGTCCTGCATCCCGCTGAAAACCGGGAAGGGACAGCTGCTTGGCCGCAGTGCTGGGGCCCTGGGTGCTTGGTCTCCAGAGCCTTCCAGGACACAGGGACACCACCGCCCTCGCTAACCACGCCTTGTGCAAAAGAGATGTTGGCAAGTTGTGGACCCTCCTGATGGTCCTCCAGGTGGAAGGCCCCAGCCTGCCTTGTGACCACAGCTGACTCATCAGTTCAAGCAAATTGACAGACTGACCTTCGCAGATGAATCATCGCTGACAAACAAAATAATGCAGCACCTTATTTGCCACCATCACTGGTAAAAGGAAGTCCCAGGTTTCCCCAAAAATGTTCAGGGAATGCTCCTTATATTCCCATCTCACTCCCCTCCCACCAAACCCTTCATTAAAAAGGGCGCTAGATTCTTGATTATGCTTAGAAATAAAGATTGCATTTAAATTAACGACTTGAAACTATCAAAATTTCAAACAACTATTTTTCCTGAAAGAAATGACTCAGAACCAAGAATGCATAACTCTCTGGAGGCTGCTATTTGAATCGCTTCTGTAAAAACACACAAGGCTGTGAATTACACGATGGGCCTGCTGAGTTGGTTGCTCTATGTGAAAGTCCCGTCCAAGTTTTAGGGCTTTCGGGAGATTGTTTTATATTTAGGTGAGAGAATGCTGAGCTCAGCATAATTGATACATAGAACGTTATTGAATTGATGTGGGAAACGAAATCATAAGAAATCCTCAGGCAATATCTGAAAATGAGCATTTAATTCTCTGTCACTCATGAAAAAAAATCACATCTTTCAAAATGAATTCATATTATACAGTCAGCCAATAAAATCTAATCCCCATTCAAGCTATTAAGAGTGGAGCATGGGGTGGCAGTTGGGGTTTTTAGCTTGGTTAAAGCAAATAAAATACGGTAGAAGGAATGAAAGCAAACTTGCTGAAACTTGGATTTGTAGAAATCAAGGCAGCTTGGAGAAGATGAACTCAGGTGGAGAATGAACTTTTTATTACGGGAAGGCATTAGAATGTTAGGAGAAATACTGGAAGGGACATTGATTAACATAAGCACAGTTGACAAGTTCCATATCCTTGTCTCTTGGATGGAGGAAGGAAACCAGGATTTCAGGAGGCAATTGCAGAGCTCTGCAAAGTCTTCTGTAGTCCAAGGAGACCCTAGTTGAGGAGAAATCGGATACCCTTGGTTTGTTCAGAGGCTTCTGGGAGCCTTCATGAATTATATTCGTTAGTTTCCACCACAAATCAGCTTGTTCCTCGTCAGAGTATTTGTGCAGATGGACTGACCCTGTGTGCGCACATGTGTATGTATGTGTCCTTGGAGACACAAAAATGAAGTAAATTAAAGTTACGTGTACATACTAGTTTACATTTAAAAGAACAACTTCCTTTGGTGACCGAGATGGCCATATTAGGATTCTCATGTTAAAGATGAGGAAATGAGCACAAGAAGGGGAAGGGATTTGTTCAGTGTCCTTCGCATTTTGCCACAAGACCTTTCATGATATTCATGATTCATAAACTCAGACCAAACTCACATGGGCCTCAACACATCATCATTTCATAACCACTTTCCTTCTCTGTTTTAGTTCCAATATTTAGTTAAAATCCTATAGACTTTCAACCATTCATTCTCTGTATATATTGACTTTTTCTGCTTCCTTGCTTCATTTTTCTCATCAGCACTTATGATTATTTAACATATCTGACACTTTTTACATATTCATACTGGTGTGTGCATACTTTTTTGCCCCAGAGAATACACTTAGCGAATACAGAAGGTTATCTTTGGGAGTGGGGGAAGACTTAGAAAAATACCTCGTAAATGGTAAGTGCTCAATAAATATTTGTTAAGTGAATCTATGCATGAAAAATTATCCATTTTCATCTAATTGCCGTCTTTTTGCCCCTGCTTTTTTGGAAGGGAGGGTGGTATTCAATCAACTTTCAGAAAAATAATGAAAGTAAGCTCACAGAAAGGCCCTTGAGGAGGAGGTGGTAATCCTTCATCATCTTCCTTCGTTTGTTCCCACTGTCAACAAGATGCGGTGGTTGGAACCTCATGTCAGATCACCAAATGTTGTTTCTCTAAGGCAGGGAAAATTTTTTCATGTCTTCTGCCCTTGCTGCTTCCTACTCCTCATCACCTTTCTCTCACGCGTGCATAACCTTCAGAAATTGTCCCTTGCCAACAATCTGCCAGGAATGAGTTTTTTTCTGGACCTGTGCCCTTCACTCAACAATTTTTCCAGGCATTTTCCTCCCTCATTAAGTTTTACCTATCCCTCTTCTTTGTCCCTCCGGTGTCTGAGTTCCATATTGTCTTATGCTTCCAAGGTACTGCATTTTAATTTTGTTAGAACCAAGTAGCCTCAGAATTGGAAGGACACATAGTACAGCTTCTCTCCCAGTGCAGCAAATCGTTTTTACAGCATTGACAAGTGAGAAGCCGTGTGGCTAAAAACTCAGTCTCTGCACACAAGACAGAGGTTCTCTCTGCCTTTCAAAAATTGGGTGACTTTGGAAAAATTATTTAACCTCTGTAAGCTTTATCCCCTTCATTGAGACTGCAGGGGTGTCCAACTTGTAGCCCATGGGACACATGCAGATTAGCTGAGGACTGTTTTGGTTATCTGTAGTGCTGAATATTGAAAAAACTATGCATGAACTTTTTCTTTTGCTTATCAGCTTTAAATAGTTTTTGTGTATTTAATATGTGGTCCAATGTGTGGCAGAAAACAAAAAGGTTGGACACTCCTGATTAGAGAATGATGATCAAAGAGTTCTCATTTTTTGAGGCCACCATGAGGATTAAATGAGTAAATGCTGTCAGAGGGTATGGAATAATTCCTTGTTAATAGTAAACACTAATAGATATTAGCTATTATTGGTAACAGTCTGATAAATTATCTTTCAGATTCCATTTCAGGGCTACTGCCATCAAAACCACTGCATTCTTGTGTCATTAGTTGATTTTTTTATATATTTATATTTTTTATTAAATCATAACTGTGTACATTGATGCATTTATGGGGTTCAGTGTACTGATTTGGTATACAACACTTACATTGAACTAAGTAACACATCTATCACAATTATACTCTTTTCTTAATAGTTTTGAAATGTACCATTGCATCATGCCCATTAGGGGAGGTCCCCCCAAATGCCCTCCAACCTCCCCACTTCCCCTTTCTCTCCTCTTCCCTTCTACTTTCTGGATTATAGTTATGTTTTATCATTCATACGAAAGTGTAGGTGATTATATATTGACTTCATAGTAGTACTGAGTACATTGGATACTCTTTTTTCCATTCTTGAGATACTTTACTAAGAAGAATATGTTCTGGTTCCACCCTGGTAAACATAAAAGATGCTAAGTCTCCATCTTTTGTATGGCTGCATAGTATTCCACGGTGTACATATACCACAATTTGTTAATCTATTCATTGGTCAGTGGGCACTTGGACTGTTTCCATGTCTTGGCAATTATGAATTAGGTTGCAATAAACATTCTGGTGCAAATTTCTGTGTTGTAAAATAAATTTTGATTGCCTGGGTATATACCTAGTAGAGGAATTGCTGAATTGAACAGTAGGTCTACTTTTAGTTCCTTGAGTATTCTCCAAACTTCTTTCCAAAAAGGTTGTATTAGCTTGCATTTCCACCAGCAGTTTAGTAGTATTCCCTTCTCTCCACATCCATGCCGACATCTGTAGTTTGGGGATTTTGTGATGTGGGCTAATCTTACTGGAGTTAGATGATATCTCAAAGTGGTTTTGATTTGCATTTCTCTAATGATTAAGGAAGATGAGCATTTTTCATATGTTTGTAGTTGATTTTGAAGACACATTGTCCAATTGCTAGTGAGATTCTTTATAATTGGCCTACACCTACTTCCTTATAACTTCCATCCATTGGTCCTTGGTATTTAATTGGAAACATATAGAGTACATATATATCATTCTTTCATACGGCCACATTTAAAATTTTTAAACACAATTACTATGGCTCATCTACGGCTTCTCCTTGTAATGTAAAATTCACAAATTTAACTATTGTTTACCTATAGTGGTTTCCCACCCTGTCATAAACCTGACTGCTCTTCTTGTGATGAAGTCTATTTACCCTTGTGCCTGTTCAAGAGTGGAACTAAAATAAGATGCAATAATGAGTACAAGCTACAAGGGAGATGTTATCACCCATGATCTGGACATTCTATTGTTAATGGAGGTTGAGATCTCATTAGATTTCTCAACAACCTTATCACACAGTTGGGGGCATGTCTAACTTGTCAGCCACAGTTATAACTCCATTTCTTTTCACATGAAGTGCTGATAAACTAGAATCAGCCAGTTTCAGTAGATGAGTAACTAAGAAGTTGTCTAACAGCAGGATTTAACATTTACTCTTATTAAATCTCACCGAGGAAACTTCTGGAGACAATGTCTTCCACCTGTTCTTTCCAAACTTTTTTCCCCTTTCAAGACATATAAATCATAGTATTTGCCTGAACTACAAATGCTCCTGGGAACATCCATGATTATTTGTAAATCCCTTCTGCCAATTACAATACAACCCACCATTTACTCTTCTGTGCAAAAGTACATAACAGAACTTGAGTGAGTGAACCAATAAACTAAATATAAAAATAAATACCCTAAAGCTTTTAGAAGGGCTAAGGTGAATATCTTCATGCTATTAGGAAAGAAGAGAATTTCTTACAGAATGTCAAAACAGAAGGAAACCACAAATAAAGGAATAATTTGAGACATTTGACTTCATTAAAACAAAAATGTCGCACAGCATAAAGAAAATGAAAGATATTAACAACACATATAATAGACAAAAGACTAGTATATATACCCAATGATAAAGAACTCATAAATTACTAAGAAAAAGACAATCCAATAGTGCAAATGGGCAAAACACTTAAACATGTATTTTACAGAACAAGAAATATGATTGAACAAAAACCAGATGAAAAAAATTAATCAGTTAGTGAAATATAATTTAAAACTCAAACAAATAGCTTTTGGCACTCACTAATGCTGGAAAAATTAAAATGACTAACACTACCAAGTGTGTGGGAGGAGTTGCAGTAATGAGAATTCTCATACTCTGCTAGTGGGAGTGTCAACTGATACAATCACTTTGGAAAATACTTGACATAACTTTCTCAAATTAAACATGTTCATATCGTATGTATTTCACAGGCTAGAGGCTATGATACTGTAAAATCAAACCCCAGTGTTTTATTCAACATTTCTAACAGTTTTAGGCATGTGGTCCACTTCAGAGGGTAGCTTCTTCCATACACTCATTCAATGATCAGTGATTCTTCTGTCTCATTACTTGGTCATTCTTTTTTACCCCATTTTTAAGGTCATTGTTCATTTTTGTATGGTCTATAACCTGGATTAGAGGAATATCAGTACTGCAGAGTGTGAAAAGGAGAAAGAGAGCCCACAGAATATACATCAATTTTGTAAGGCCTAGACTAAGAAGTACCTTACTTCTTTTTCACTTAGACACCATAAACAAGAACTGAGTCATGTGGCCACCAATGGCTATAAGAAACCTGAGAAATTGCTTCTCTAGCTTTCTGTTTTTATGAAATAAGAGAAGAGTGGAATATAATAAACGGACCACACCATACCCTATAACACAGCAATTCTATTTCTACATATGTACCCTAGAGATTTGTTCCCAAATGTGATCAAGAGATAGGGTTCAATAGAAGCATTATTTTATTAAAAAATGCCTGGAAACAATTCAATTATTCATTAATGATAGGCTGAATAAATGAATTGGGGTGTATAATGGATACTAAGTAGTCTTAAAAATAAACAAACCAATGTGACACATCAACATGAATGATTGTCATAAGTATGCCAAAAAATAAGCAAGTCCCAGAATATATACAGGGTGATAACATTGGCATAAAATAAAAAGGGCAAAATTAAATAATGATTCAATAATATGATATCCTGCATGAGTGATAAACTGGAAAATAATTGAGGATAAAATTAGAAGGCAGGATAATGAGTAGCATCTGTCTTTTGTGCAGAAGGAAATGGATGAGATTTGGAAGGGCACTCAATAGTATTGGCATTGCTCTATTTTTTAACTGGTGGTGATTATATGAGTTTCTTCTACATTTTGTAGGGTATGTATGTTTGCTATAATTCTCTGTGTGTATAGTTGAATAGCAACCCCTTTTCTAACAAAGCAAGTTAAAATAAAAATAAGTTTTAAAAGTCTGTATTTTCTATTTTTAAGTAACTAGTTACTTGTGACATGTAGTTTGCAATACATATGTCAAGACAACATAATTGCTTACTCCAGAGGTTGAAATTGTACTGGAAATTGCTGCCATTCTGGGCCTAGACTTCAGCAAAAACATTCTGGGGATATTGAGCAATGAGTGCTTCATCCTCCACAGAATGTAACTTCCTCTTTCTCTCTTCTGTCTTCCAGGTAGGTCAGCTTATTCTGTGTCTGCTTGTATGCAAATCACACAATAGTACACAAACTTCATTCTAAAGATATAATCATATGTAATTTTTAATTTTTAAAAGTAACAGCTTCAATGGACTAAATGTGTCCCTCAAATTTCACATATTAAAACCCCAATCCCAATGGGATTGTTATTTGGAAATGAGGTCTCTTTGTGAAGCAATTAAGCTATGAGGGTGGAACACCATGAGTTGGATTTGTACCCTTAGAAAACATATCTCAGAGAGCTCTTTTACCCCCTTTTGTCATGTAGAGAAAGGAGGGAGAAGACAGGAGTCCACACTTGGAAGAAGATCCTCACCAGAACCTCACCTTGCTAATAGGTGACCTCACACTCCCAGTGTTCAGAACTGTGACAAATAAATTTATGATTTTGTAAGACACCCAGTCTGTCATATTTTGCTACAGAAGCTTGAACTATGACACAACCTGTGTCAATGTTTTCATCAGTTCCTTCAATGGAACCCACTGATAAAAACATGACTATAGAATGAAGATGCCTAGATTAAGATGCTGACTCAGCTCTGTCATCACAGAGGATCTGAACTTCACTAAGTCTCCATTTCTTCCTCTATAACAGGAGACTTTTAATAGTACCTACTTTGTAAGGTTATTGTGGACAATATATAATAATTCACACATGCCTGATGCATAAAAATATTAACTTAAAAAATTCAATAATAGAAACAATTTTTTCATTTAGCAATTGATTAACACTAAGGTATGTAGAATTGTACCATACTGCCTGGCTTAATCTTTTAACAATTTTTTTTTTTTTTTGGGTGTGTTGTGCATTCTAGTTCTAACATGAGGTAGCCCTTTTTACTTTAAGGTATTTGGAAACTTTGTTTTTTTTCTTTTGACATGTTATTATCCATGAATTCAGTAATTAAAGTCAGATGTAATAATTAGACTCTCTCTTTATAGGAGGTAGAATATCCTATGAAGAAAGAGTATGTCTATATATGGAGAGTTGTGAATATTTTTTCCCAAAGTTTTTACTGTCCGGAGTTCAGACTCCCAAGTAGTCAATGATGTGAAAAAAATTAATGTAAAACTAAATTGGGATAACTATATGTAAGCTTCTAGTACTGTAACATTATATTACAAGAAATTGCTGTTCTCTCATGCCTCCCTAATCATCCCTGAAAGTCCTGCTCCCCGTTTGGGGAGGGACATACTAACTAAAACAGGAACTTTTCCCTCCTGGAGATCTAGTCATGATCAAAACTCCTCCCTCTAATTCACCCTTCCTGACCCCAACTT
>CAUYRH010062289.1:0-104089 GCA_963574655.1 Perodicticus potto
ATCTTCATAATGAATAAATGAATAAATTAATAATAATCAATTAGCTAATCAAGACAAAACACTGGCCAGTAATGAGCATTTCTTGAAAAAGTGGTTATGATTTAGCTGGTTCCTGAGATTATGTTATTCTTTAAGACAAAAATGTTGCCTCTTACAGGGTTTTGGGTAAGGGGGATTGCACTCATGTTCTAGATTTCTGAGAATTTACACATTGTTCTCATTCTTTACAAAAAAAAATAGTTGATGAAATTAGTTTATGAGTGAATAAATAAGGTAGGATCAAGCATTATTCATTTGTATGAGATTGCTTTGAAACAAGCATTTGGATAAATCTAATTCTGCACATGTCAGGCCAAAAACTTGGGTTATGTTTATGGATGGAGGCATTGAAACTGATGTGTCTTATAGACAGTTCTTATTCTTCATTCAGGTAGTGGATTCAAAGGTATCCATTTCAACACAAAATTAATAATTGAATTAATTCAACAAAAGAGGGGCTGTCTTTTTGCCAGTTGTAAGAAGGACATCGCCCAAATTTTAAAATTGGTCTAAACCTGCTCACCTTATATTCATTAGGGTATTAGAGCTAAATTCTAATCCAGGATATTTCATTCTTTGTAACTTTTGCTTTCTACTCTCTAGAATGAATCCTCATTGATGAAGGCTTTGGCTGGTAAGTCCTTGAGGAAGAAGGCTATAGACCTATATAAGCAATGTACAAAGTTAAGGTCCCTGCTATGTTGTTAATAGGTATTCATTTTATTATTAAAA
Source organism: Perodicticus potto (assembly GCA_963574655.1). Lineage (NCBI taxonomy): Eukaryota > Metazoa > Chordata > Mammalia > Primates > Lorisidae > Perodicticus > Perodicticus potto. The sequence goes on from CAUYRH010062289.1 coordinate 772, forward strand.
AAAGTGGATACATGGCTACATCTGTACCCCAAATTTAACATTTAATTTAATGAGAATGTGGTACCCACCAAAGACCAGTACAACTGATTATATTATATTAGTTTTAATATCCTGAAACATTGAGGTTCATTAATAAATAAGTCAATCAGGGACACTTTTTAGGTAAAGGTAGCATAGAATAATAATAATAATAATATCAAATGCTTTTGCTCTGGGACAATGATAAGTTCAAATTTGTTTACTAAGTGAAACAGAAATAAGTAATCTCATAAATTAATCAATACCTACTTGTAAATAGCTAAGTAAATCAAGGGGAAAAGATGGATTATTAGAATTTCACATACTCCCTCCACTTTTAAGATATGCAAAAATCCATATTCAGTTTTCCTTTTTTTTTTCCTCCATCTGTTTTCAGCTCCATTGACTGGACACAATTAAGATGATAATCATTCTATAATGATGGTTCAATGTGAGTAATGATCCAAGTTCTTGTTATTGTTGGGGTGGTCTCTTTAGGGTTAGATGGAAAGGATGGAATATAATCAATGAAGACCATATAAGGACCAATGATAAGATTGAATTATAAACTAAGGTTTATAATGAATTCAATTTAGCACAAGAGAGAAGTTCCTCTCACAAAGGAGCTCTGTGTTCTTAGCTCTGTGGGTAAGGAGCATGGAGTTAGACATCTGTAACACTTATGGTTCTTCTCAATTTTGGGTGGTTTATTTAAAGGTGCTCATAATATTATTAAAATGGATAACTGAAGACATTAATCAATAAAGTGGTGGTCCATTTATAAGCCGGAGATAAGAATGTGGCATAAATCATTGTTTATGATTAATTTCTGTGATGGTTGCCTCATGTTCACTAATTTAAAATTTAATTTGTTAAGATCTTCTTTACATTTCACAGGATGGATGTACTCTACCTAATTAAATTATTCCCCAGTTATGAAGATCTTTACCTATCCTTCTGAGTAAGGAGAATGGTATGCAATTCAAATAATGAAGGTCTTGGTTTGGGTTGTTAGTTCACAGTTTCCATGGTGTCACTGAAAAAGATAATTAACTTTTAAAAGGCCATGAATAGGCCTATGATAATGAGAATGTCTTATGAACCAAAATTAATCCAATTTAACATAAATGAAGTGTAAGAATAAAACTTAGCTTTTATATTCCTTTTCAAAAGTTAAATGTGCCATTGTACGTTTGATGTATTGATAATTTAAACATTCTTCTCTTGATAAAGTTCTAGCTGTTACTTATGTAGGGAGTCAGTATTCTAGTTGGTGAATAGGGTAGAGGATTTATGGTGGTTCATTGTAATATCTAAATTTTTTTTTATTAAATGGAAAAGAATCATGTCTGGACCAGTGATGGGAACGGAATGCATCTGAATAAAAATTATGATCAATCATTTTTTGAAACACTGAGGCACATTGCACAAACAAGAACTAGTACATAACTTTTGTGGAAATGATCTCAGGAAGGTTCAAGAATCTAATTTTACAGCTTGAGAGCATTCATGGATATTGATTTTATACTATTAGTAGATAAATAAATGGACCAATAAATAAATATCTTCATGAGTAAAGAAAAAGAGGTTAAAACATGGAACAATTTTTGGGGGGTGTGGTATAAAGCAAGGGAAGTAATTAAGTTCTGAAATACATTGGTCTATTAAGGAAAAAAAGAGGCTGCTACCACTTTTAAATGGTGGCATTTAAAAGTTGATGTTTTGCTCTTTGTTTGCTGTGGGTTCTTAGATACTTGATTTATTAAGACAAAAAAGTTAAAATTAAACAAGAAAGTGGTTAACTAAAGGAATGCATGCAAAGTATGACCCAATGATGAAGACATTTTATTCTCTTTTATATGTGCTTTTTACCTCCACAGAATGGATGTACCTTGGCTGTTTTAATCATTATTTAAGGACAATGATCTTGACTGTCACCCATAAGGACACAGAGAGTCTATATGAGGGTAAGTAATAGATTAAGACTGTATTCTTAATTCAGGCTTTTTGTTACAGATGATGACTATTATTCTAAAGAGAATAAATGAATGCATGCAATCATAAAATCAAAGTCCATGCCTGGACCAATGATAAAAAGGTGTCTCGAGAAGTGTCATGTTTAATTCATCTTGCAAAACTGAGATCCATCAAAAAAGAGGTTTAGATTGCTATCGCTGAGATTACAGATTCTATAATGGTGTTAATCAAATATCTTATTCTTGGATTGGTTTTAATTCAGTAGGATTTTATTTTATTAATTATTATTTATTAAAAACAATAAATAGGTAAACATGTAAAAAGTAAATATGCTAGTATAATTATAGTGGCCATTCATGAGAGATCATGAGATTATGCCATCAAACAAGGATTTTTTTAATTTGGGTCAACTATTTTACCACTCTGTTTAGAGAGTCCATAAAAGGATTTAAGTAACAGTTAATTTTTCCCCTCTTGTTTGGCAGTAGATTCTTTGTTGTCCACTTCATTTTTGAAAATGAGTTAACTGTCTTAATAAATAAGAAAAAATTCATGTATTAATAAATAAAAATGACCAAAAATATTCAAACGATTAAATCTCATGAAGTAAAAATTATGATTAAGCTAATTCTGTTTCTCTGAAATCCATTTATTGGAAAAGATACTGTATATAATGAGGTCAGAAACAAATGTTAAACTTGTCAGTGTTTTCATTCTTTTATTTTGATCGGTTCATGGAGTTGATTATCATTATCATCATCATTATTATTATGTAGTAAATCAATCTATGAAAAGTAAATTAGAAGAAGGAAAATCATGGGCCACTGATTAAAATGTGCTCTGAAACAAGTATTATAATTATTATAGTTCAGCGCACTGACATCTTTGAAATAAAACCTTAAACTACTAAAAAAAACCCTTAATCTTTTATATTTTTCTTTAATGATATTTAGAATGTAGGATCATCTGCATGTACGACTGAAATATTTTGAACAGTTTTGCATGTTACATGAATTTTTTTTCTAAGTCACAAATTCTAGTGAATTAATTTATTTGGAGGTGGTGATAGGAGCCCCTATACCTCATATTTTTCTTTTCTGTCACTTGATATCTAGAAGAGTGCTAAAATAATCAATATGAAGATGATAATTTTAGCTCAACAAGTACTGACCTTAATTCTTATTAGCATTCACATGTGAATTCAGTATAGTTCTGGTCATCAAGTAACTGGGATAAGATGGAGACCTACTTATAAATGTAACAATTCAACATCATAGGGCAAGTATTTGGGCTTTCCAGAATCATAGAAGTTGTGTCCTCAGCTCAGTCTTAAGTTTCAGGTGCTCTATGGAAGAGGTGCCTCCTGAGCCAGTGATGGAGTCACTAGACTGTAGGCTCCCTGAAAGGTGGGAGGGGGTCACATCCCTCTTGTTCACTTGCACCTTGCACATATAGCAGAGGAATAAATGATGAATAAAAGAATGAATGAGTGAAGCACTGAGTTAGTGAATGAATGACTCTTTTAGCCTATAAAGGAATGAGTAAATGAAGTGATGAAAATGTAAAGAAGTATAGAAATAAATGAATGGATTGGCATTGAGTTGAGTGATTAAATCAGTTATTAGTGAATAATTGTTCAGTGATTTAATGAGTGGATGAGTCTATCCTAAGTGAAATGTTAAAAGTGAAAGAGAAATGAAAAACAGTGAATAAATGACTACTAGTTTTCACTGAGTCAATAAATGAAAGATGAGTGCTTAAAGGAATGAATGAATGAATGAGTCAGCAAATTCCTGAATGACTATGAATTAATAGATAAAGAAATGTTAATTAGGGATGAAGAAATAAATGAATCATTGAGTCAATGTATGAATCAATCAATGAGAACGAGTCAATTCAAGGAATGAGCGAATGAATAAGGAAAAAGTTGAATAAATTAACTGAGTAAACAAATAGGTTGATGAATGAAACAATAATTTATTGAGTGAATAGGCAACTAGTGGGATGAATGAATACATTATGGTTAATGAATAAAATAATGAATTAGGGAGTAATGAGTCAGTGAATGAGTATGCAATCAAGGAATAAATTAACTGCTCTGTGAATGAATGAGTGAATAAGTGAATGAATCAATAAATTAGTAAATGAGTCAGTTGATTCATGCATGAGGCAATGAGTGAATGAACTCCCTGGACCCTTGCCCTGACTGTTCCAGAGAGACTAGCTGTGCTCTAACTTCACACCACAGTATAAATAGATCAACTGGAGCACCCATCTTTCTCCACTATGGGCGTTTATTTATATGTCATCACTAAAATGATGTGCCCTCAGGGCCAGGAACTAGGTCAAATTCTTCTATGTAGTGCCTTGAGACTAGTAAGCACCCAGTGATAAGTTGCTGAATGAATGAATGCATAACTAAAAATACACATGCTTTTGTGGATGCATTCTGAGGATGACCTGTCTGAGAATGGCCTGAGAGATGTTCTTTGGGGAAGTGTGCTGTGTGTCAGATGGTCTGTGGCATCCTCCTATGCAAGTCCAGATTCTCACTTGAGTCCAGCTTCCTGTGTCCAGTGCCAGACAGTGAGTCAGAATACTGGCAGTTCTGACTGTACTGGATGTTGGCCCATCCTTAAGCAATGTTGGCTTGGCACGATGGAATGGAAGCCCTGGGTCTTCCCGAAAGCTGCCCTTGCCTCTGCCAAGACAGGAGATCGAAAATAAATCAGTCTTGTTTTTATGCCTCCAGTGAGTGGGCCTGCTTTTTACCTTTCCAAGCAAACCAAATTCCTTCTCACTGTAGTTGTGGGACTTTGGGTTAGACGTGAAGCTCCTCTTGAGCTTCAGCCTCTGTGTCATCTGTTAGGTGAGGATAACAATACCCACTTGATTAGGTGGTTGTATTGTTTAACTAAAGCATATTATAAGTCCCCAAAGTGATATAGTTATGTACCTGGGAAGAAAATAGATGTGTCATAAATGTCATATGCCAATTTCTCCATGCCCACCTGAAGTAGCTCTATTTGATAATTTCAGCTGGATTTATTTAATAGCTTTCAAATGGATGTGACAATCAAATTATCCTGTTCCAGAAGACTGGAGAGTTTAGTTCAGTTCTGGGAAGAATGCCAGTCCAGACCGTGCATCTTTAAAGCAGCACAGTGTGCCCTTTTACCAAGGAGCAGACAAAAAGAAAAGTGAGTTGGCAATACCTTCACTGTATGTGGGACACTTACCCAAATCTTGCCCTCCATTCATCTATCTCTCTGTTCACCATCCCACCCTCTCTTCACCAAATATGTATTCAATACCCAGTGTATGCGTAATACTGACCATTCTTCTTCCTCTCTTGTCTTGGCTGGCTCCTGACCCTGAGTTTCGTCTCTCATTCCTGGTCTTGCCTACTTCCTTTGGACTTGGTGATTGGTGCTCGCTCATCTGGAATGGCATATGTCTCTCTCCTTCTTGAGGCTCAAATCATGGACTCTGTACTTCGGATCAAAAGAGGTATCCTCCTCTATCTTAATTTTGGGCATCTGGGACCCTGATTTTGATTCTTCTTGGTTGGCCATCCCCATCTGGGCAAGCTCCGGCCCCTTAGAAGAGATGTTCACAACATGCCAGTGGCAGCTGGGGCCTCTGAATATTGAGGCTGAGCAGCAAGATCAGCCCTGAGTGCTTTGGTAAGATCCTTAAGATTGGTTTGGTAAGTGTGTGTAGATATAGGAGACAGGAATTAGGTTCTCACTTTTACCCCAGAATTTCTTGGACAAAGCAGGGATAACAATAGCTAACCAAAATTTTAGTTTTCTGATCCTTCTCTCTAGTTACATAGTCTTGTGCTAGGCCTCACACAAATGTCACCCTCTCCTCATTTTCAGTCCCCTTGCCCTCTCTCTCCCTTAGCTTCCTACATCTCTTTGTGCAGATCTTCCCTTTAAACAGCATCCCTATTACATTGTCAGTTATGATTAGCTTCCAACTTATCCCAAAGTGGTACAAATTTCTTGAGAACAGGGTCCTCTTTTTGTGTCCCTATAGCCTACCAGGAGGCCTAGGCATCAGGAAATGTTAGGTGAGTTAACCATTCATTCATTCAAAACCACCTGGGCCCTTTCTATGTGCCAGAGGCTGGGTAATAAATAGCAAGAAATAAGACAGATACCCCTTATGCCCTTGTAGAGCTCCATGTCTTAAGTAGGAATTAGATTTTAAAGAAATATTTATGACAAAGGTATGTAATTTCCTCTGTGATAAGTGCTGTGGTAAGTGTTATGAAGCCAAGGTTCTGAGGGCTTCATCATGCTGGCTGCCTGGGCTGGTCTTGGCCCTCATGGAAGAAAGTTTCCTCTGCTTCACTCCCTAGTTTTTTTTTTTTTTTTTTTTTTTTTTGGAGGCAGAGTCTTGCTCTGTCACTTGGGGATTAGAGTGCCATGGCCTTAGCCTAGCTCACAGTAACCTCAAACTTTTTGGTTCAACCGATTCCCCTGCCTCAGCCTCCCAAATAGTTGGGACTACAGTCACCCACCACAATGCCCAGCAAGTTTTTGTGCCACTGTTGCTCAGCCTGGTCCTGAAGTGTTGACCATAAATGATCCTCCTGCTTCAGCCTTCCGGAAGCAGGGTTACAGGCCATTGTGCTCATCTCTCTCCCAAGTTTTGAGGAAAGACTGACAGGACAACAAGGCTGTCACCATGATCAGAGATTGCCAATGTCCTAAGCTCCCTAGGGTTGGGTTGGTGAGATCTTTGGACATCCTAGCAGGAAAATAAATGAGTATATTTCGGGGTTTCTGCTTGGTCATGACTTTGGCAGTTATGACCAGCCGAACCCTGTACTTCACTCAAGCACCCTTCCCTGGTCAGATGTTATGTATTTCTCTTAAATATTTTACCAAATGACAAACTAAGTGCAGGATAGAATATGAGTTGACCCTTTCTTCCCCCCACTCCCAACCTCATTTCTTTTTTTGAGACAGAGCCTCAAGCTGTCACCCTGGGTAGAGTGCCATGGCCTCACAGCAACCTCCAATTTCTGGGCTGAAACGAGTCTCTTGCCTCTGCCTCCCAAGTAGTTGGGACTACAGGCACCCGCCACAACGCCCGGCCATTTTTTTTTGGTTGCAGCCGTCATTGTTGTTTGGCAGGCCTGGGCTGGATTCGAACCCGCCAGCTCAGGTGTACGTGGCTGGCGCCTTAGCCCGTTGAGCCACAGGCGCCGACCCTCCCAACCCCATTTCATTCTGTTTTTCTGAGAAATGTTTTTGTTGCTAACATTCCTTGATGTCCTACAGTCAGACAGGGGCATACATGGTTTAAAGCATCATCCCACTGCCTCCTGCACTCTGCCTTCACTGTTTAGACCCCACCAATATCCTCCAGCCCACACTTTTAGCACCTCCCATGAGCCCATGGGTACCCTTTGCTCACCTCCACCACCACCACTCAGGCTGGGCTCTGCTCTCATGTTGGTCTCTCTGTCCCAGCCTGCAGTCTGTTCTACAGGCTGGAGCCAGTGCAGTATTTCTGGAATGCATGCCTAAGAGTCTCCTGCTCCTTAGAGACTGTTCATGGCTCCCTAAAGCCCCAGGATGGAGTCCAAGCTCTTCATGGCTTGGCTACCAGCCACGCCTCCTTCCCCATGCTCCCTGGCCTTGTGCATCTGGCAGACCCTCTGCAAGTCTTTGTGCGTGGGTGTATCTATGCCTTTGCATGAGCTCCTGCTCTGGCTCTGTTCTCTCTGGCCTTCTTCCCTGAGCTGGCCCCACATTTTCAACTGTTGAATGGCCATGTATTTGACCTCTGGTCAGATATATCTCCTGCTGCTTGGTCAAAGATATGTTGGGGTATCTGTCTCCCCAACCAGACCTTTAGCTTCTGGGCAGGGATGCTTGGTTTTGGGTTTCTCAGATCCCGTCTGCCTAGTCTGCAGTCTGGAGCAGAGGAGCTGGCCAGTTAGAATGTTGTGAGTGAAGGAGAGAGTGACCACACAGAAAGAGTGTAAGGCCATACTAGGGGCTAATTACATTCCTGGCTGAGAACTGGGGTCCCTGTTGTAAAGGAATAGCACCTCTTTGTTGCTGAGGCCTGACCTCCTCCTCCTGCCAACCCCACTTTGTCTCCTGCCTATGATTCATTAAGAAATATGTAGCCATAATCCTTGAAATCGCTTGGGATGGAGCATGTTTTCACTGAATGGTATGAACATGGGGATTTTATTCCTTTCTTAAATAAATCTCACTCCCTTAGGAAGTTTGGACAGGATGTGGGCAATCATACTAGGGTTTGAAACTGATCATTTTGCAAAAGGTTTCTTTCAAAATTTGAAACCCCATGGCCACTAGCCAGAGCTGAGTCTGGCTTGTGTGGGTCACTGGGGCCTCCTCTCAAAGAAGAGAAGGGAAGATTGAAAACAAACATTCTGCAGTCGCGGCATAGGCTGATAGCTTTCAAGACAGAATTCCGTGGTTTGGTTTTGCTTCTCTGATGAAATTTGAGTGAGCTCAGTCACTCTTCTTTAGCTCTTCTTTCAAGCTTTTGGATGAAGCTTGCAATCCTCCTGAAGCCAAAAGGGAGTTTGAACTGATCCTGAAGCCGATGGGACAAGTGTGTGGGCACTAGGTAGGACTGGGGATCTGTCCCAGCCTGGGAGGAGAGGGTGTCCAGGGCAGGGCCAGCAACCCATCTGGCTCAGTACAGAGCTAGAACTGCCAGAGGCTCACTATTCCCATGTGGATGCTGAGAGGTGCATGCTGATGGGCCCTGCCATTGAGAAAAGTTGTTCCTGTTGTGCGCCAGGTAGGGCCAGGGGTTCCCCCTTCATCCTAGCAATGTCCCAAGGTGGGTGGCATTAGTTCTTTATCATGCAGACAAGTAAATTGAGGCCTGGAGAGGGCTATGTTGTACCCCGGGTCTGCAGGGCTGCCGCCTGCGGCTCTTCCTCAATGTTAAGTGCTTTTTGAAATTTCATAGTGGGCACTTGCCATGCAGAGCAATGACTGAGGATCATAAATGGGGCAGCAGAGGGTGGGAAAGAAAGGCTTAGACAGCTCTTGAGAGCAGGTGCTAGTGTTGGTGCCTGTACGATTAGGTGTTTCCCTGTCCCTGCTGTTCTCAGTGAGTGGATATTGGCCTTGGACTGGTCTCCGGGACAAGAAAAGATTTAAGATCTCTTCCTCTGTTTTGACTTCTTTTTTTTTTTTTTTTTCCTCTGACAGGGAAGATATAAGTTTGTGCCCTTGAAGTTGTTACCAACTTTAAGTTTTGTGCCCCTCCTCCATAAAAGGGAAGTAAATTTTATTTGTTTGCTCTGTAAACATTTTGATTCGTGCTGTAGGGTCTATGGTGATTGTGAGCACATGGCCCTGAGTGTGGCTCCCACCCTGCAGGCAGAGGCTGTTTTGGGCACACTTAGATTGGGCCCTGGGTCCAGATGCACTTCAGGCTCTCAGCACATGTAGTCTTCTTCTGTCCTGGCCTCTCCTTAGATCCTCTCCTCTCGTCTGAGTGAGCCATGCTGGGCTTACTGCTCCCATGTGTTCCCTCTACCTACTTCCTGGGCCCAAAGGGGACCTTCATGTCCCTTTCTGATCTTCATAAAGGGATGTGTTTCCTCCTTCATCCAAGCCTTTCTTGGAGCCAGTGACTGACCAGCCCAGCCTCAGTTTCCCCATCTGTACAAAGGAAGCAGGGACAATGACATTTATCTTTGCCTTTCATTGCTTTGGGTGCTGGAGAGAGAAGACATGTCTCTCCCTGGACTCTGCTCCTGCCTCACCCCATCTTGTTCTTCCAGGCCCTTGATCCACACTTGTAATTTGGGGCCTAGTCGGTGATATTTTCTTTTCCCTTGGATCCAAGGCTTCTCCTACTAGCATATTTTTTTCCAACATGACATGATAAAAGACATCCTTGCTCCCTCAGCAGGGGCCAGACCCCATCCCTGGAAGATGTTCCTGGTATTAGCAGCAGCTGGTGACCCAGGCCAGCCCCCTGCCAGCCAGAGGGGACAAAGGCAGGCTTGGGCACATGTGTCCTCCTGGCTTCCCCTCCTTAGCTGTCCCCTCACTTCTGTTGACCCCAGGCGCCACTGGGATCCTGCCTTCATTTATTGAGCGACCCTCCTGGGGGAGCCCTAGCCCAGTGTTCAGACTTCTTAGAGGGCGGCTTCATTGACCCCGTCACAGATTCCCATAGTGCTTACCTGCCACTGGGGGCCCCCTACCCCTCTCATTGTGCTGTCCTTCCTTCTTCCACCCAACCCCAACCCCCCCTCCAATGCTCTGCAGGTCACAGATATAAATAGTTAATACCTCATCAACCATGGGCCCACATTCCTTGGCCCTGCTGTTTATTCAGGTAGGAGTGCACATCAGACTTGAAGAAGCCATATTTGAAGTTGAGGGCAGTTCCCAAGGGTCAGAGTGTTCCCTCCAAAATCAGGGAAGACGGGTGCAAAGGAGCCATCTGGGTCTTCCTGGCCTCTTCTCCTTGGCATGGTTCCCTGGGGACTGTGGCTATGTGGCTCGGGCATGGGTTTGCATTGTGAAGAAGAAGCAGAGGAAGATGTAACAGGGTTTGGGGTTGGTGGAAAAATGCAGCCTCTGAAGGTCGTTGCTATACACTGTGGTGCAGTTAGGTCCAAGGGTAATGAGGTTTGTGAGCTGGAGGCAGGGAGGTAGAGGCCATGCAGAACTCCCTGCCTACCCCTGCCCACCCCCCGTGAGACAACCTCTCCTCCACCTTTCCCTCAGCTGTCTGAGTCAGTGGATGCAGCTACCTTTGCCACTTCACTGACACCCTCTGTGTGGCAAGGGGTACACATCATTGGCCCCCCTTGGCAGAGAAGGGAACTGGGGCTCAGATGATTGTAGGAAGCCCAGCCCTGGTCCCCTTGCCTCAGGTACACAGTGGAGAGTTTGGAGCAGAGCCTGGTTGTCCCTTATTCCCTGTTTGTGTGTCTGGTGCCCAGGGCCTCGTTCCTTGGACTGGCTTCAGCCCTGAGAGCACTGCAGCATGTGCTCATGGTTTGGTCATTAGGACGAAAGAGTTTAATAAACTTTCCTGGCCAAGTGTACCAATGTGGTGATCTTTCAGAAAGCCCTGCAGCAAAGCATCTGGAAAATTCCCTTTCTGTCTCCCCAGACAGCATGTTTCCAAATAAGAGAGATTGTGGGCTATAGAGCTCAGAACCCCTCTTGGCCTAGCACAGTGGAATTCTCTCTCCTTCTCCTGCTGTTGGTACAGGGGGCATCATTGGCTGCCTGAGGCTTGACCCTGAATCCAGAGCCTTGCCTTTGGTGCCCACTTTCCCCCAAACTCCTGTTTTAGGGAGAACCCTAGTTGAGGATTGATCTGTCATTAATACTGTGGTTTCTCTTACAGCAGAGAGAGCCTGATCTCAGCTCTTGGGCTAAGAGCTGTGTATCTAGTACTACACTAATATTACCAAGGTAGTGAGTGCATCAAAGCCCAGTGCCCAAATCCAGAATTGGGGCATAGCCAGTGTGTGTCAGAACCTCGAGAAGCACCTGCCTGCCAGGCTGTATGGAATGTGACCCAGCACAGGGAGGAGACCCAGGTGGATGTAAGTTACAATTTGTGCTCTAACTCTGGGTTGGATAGTGGGCTTATGCATGGGTACTAACTCCTTAAAAAGTTAAATGAAGATTATAGAATAAAAGAGCCATTCATGGGCCAATATTGACTGGTGTCATAGAATAAAGACTGTGATCAGCTTAATTCGAGGTATGTCTGAGTTGTTTGAGATAAAGTAACATAGAAGGATAGATATGTTTGGCCTAGTAGATTAATGCTCTAAGATTTAGATCAGTCTAATTATTGTTAAACCTCAATAAATGGCCCTGACAGTCCTGAATTTAAGGTCACCCATGTCTTTTTCCTCTACTCTGCCCTCTGTGAGCACTCCATCTCTGCATCCCAACAGTGCTCTAGCCTAAATATCTCTGCATCCCCACTCCTCCCTTCCTTCCCAACTGTTCCTGCTGAGGTCCCATCCCTTCTCTCTGGCCCAATTTGACAGTCCTCCACCTGCTCTCTTAGTCTCCAGCTCACCCTGTGAGAGAAAGGGGTATGCCTGGCCCTCTGCTTTGTACCTACTGCTGCTCTGCAGAGTCCCGGCTCATGGTGCACCAAGCCACATTCTGTCCCCCTGGGACCGTGTCCCTTCCACTTCCTCTCTTGTTCTAACTTCACCGAGTTTCTTATAATTCCTCAATTCACACCTATCTCTTTGTCTCAGAAAGTCTCCCTGACATCCAGGCCCCATCCCAGCAGTACTCAAGTGCCCCATCCACCCTGTTCAGCTATGTGGTTGTCTATTCCACATTGACTTTGGAGTGTTCCAGGGCAGGAGTTGTCTCTGGTCCAACCTTTTATTCCCAAAGTACCTTCTCAAGAAAATGTTTCAGAGTTCCCCTCACTCTGCTGAGTTGCATGCATGTTCAGGTTGGGTTTTGTTTTGTGACTCACTCCTCTTGTCTCGGAAGGTCCTTCTGCACGGAGACCGTGGAAGTGTGGCTGCTCGAGCACCAGGCTTTCCAGCAGAACAGCTGTGATGGGTGCTGCATTTACTTTGCTGGGTGAGCTCTGCTTTCCTAGTTACATATACTAGAAAGTGCTTGTGTACCTGTGACTAAGGACTGGAGTTGGTCTGGATGATATAAAGACTATAGGGCTTGAGTGTGTGTGATGGCCTCAGACAGAGGCCAGAGTGCATGCACTTCCAACCTGGAACATTCTCAAGCAGAGGCTGGCTTATTTCTTACAGTTGGTTCTCTGAATGGAAGAAAGGGCTGGCTAGAGAAGTCCCTCATCTCAGGTCCCACACAAGTGGGGGGCCATGTTGACTTCGCAGCTAACCAGGTACCAGAGTCCTTTTTGGCAGCAGTTTGAGATGGGGCTTAGGGTTACTGTAATGCCCTTACCTACCCAAAGTCTCTTTTAAAAAAATTAGGTGGATAATAGCATTCTGTTAATTCATTACCATAATGGAAAATGCGATAAACAGGAGCCATGTAAATTAGTTCTAAAAATGAACTTAAGCTAATAACTAAAATTTATAGTACATAATAATTTTTTAAATAATATTTTTTGTCATTGAGAAAGAAATGCATGTTTATCGTAAAATCTTGTAAAATATTGAAAAGAACAAATGTAAGAATCAGAATCTTACTGGGCCCACCCCTCAAAGATAAGCATTGTCAACATTTTGGTGACTAGCCTTTGGCTTTTGTTTTCTTTTATAAATTATGTGTGTGTGTTTAATTGAGTTCATCTTTGTCATCCTGTTTTTTTTGATTAATTATATATTCTGAATGTTTCCCCATGCCATTAAGTAATTTCTGGTGCTTTTTAATGGTTACAGAGGACTCTAGCAAATTACCATATTGTAATTGAATTAATTAGTTTGCTTTTATTGTATATTTAGATACATTTAGAAGTTGGACTATCTATGTTGGGTGAGCATCTTTGTTTTTTCATATTCACATATGTCTTCAATCTGTTTCCTGCAGCTCATTGTAAAAGTGAAATGGCCATATCAAAAGGTGTGAGCATTTTATGGTCAATTTGCCCTCTTTAAACTTCATACTCACTTACATTCTCAGAATGAGTCAAAAAAATTCTTTTTTCTCTGGAAATTTTCAAGGTTTTTCACCTTAACTAATTTGTAAAAACACAGTATATCATTCTTTTCATTTGCTCATTTGCAGCTCTTTTATTATGTGTAATAAAGTGTACATTTTCCCCATTTTTTTTTGATTATCGTATCTGAATCGCCAGTTCATGTCCTTTTCATTTTTCATCTAGTTTTAATTTTTGTCAAAGTTATGCATACACATCATTTTAAGAGTCAAATAGTTCTCTGAGGTTGTGGCAGAGGCATCTGCTCTCTCCAGCTCTTCCAACTCCACCTTCATCTTTTGCTCCATGAAAATAACAAATTTAAATTGCTTTAACTGATTCTCTTGGTGCTTATGTCCATATTTCTAAATAACCTTTTTCCTTCCCTTCCTTAATCCCTCCTTCCTTTCTCCTTGCTTCCTCCATTCTCCCCACCCTTCCTTCCTCTTTTCTTTCTCCCTCCCCTCCTTTTCCCTTCCCTCCCCTCCCTACCCCTTCTTTTTCTCCACTTCCCTCCCCTCCCCTTCCCTTTCCTTGTCAGCTGTAGAAAATGAGAATTATTCTCTTCTACCTATGCTCTTGGCTTCACTGCCCCCAATATAAATCTTGGTTATATATATTTAGTGTCTATCTTATTATAGCAATGGTTATATATATTCAAAGTCTATTCTTATTATAGAAATGTAAACACTTGAAAGCTAAACAATGTAGCATTCCATTTACCTCTTTTTTAGAATTTTTTTTCCTTTTTGGAGTTAATAGTTATCTTCTGTTTTTTTCCTTTTTATTTTCTTTCTCTTTGGTTGCTTTTTAAAAAGAACACAGCTGCTTTTTTCTCAATGGTTTCGAACACATTATTTAAAAAAATTTTTTTAAAGTGTTTTATCCTTCTGAAGAAATCTCTCCCTAGAGCCTTCTTGCTTGTTTTGTTATGGGTTATTAATCTTTATGCTTCTTACCACCATCTTGTGAACTGCCCCTCATTCATTTTCTGGGGATTTCTTTGATTGACCTTTTCTTGGTTGGATCCCTGATTTTGTAGATTTCATGTTATCATCCTTTTTGGTTTATTCTTATGTTTGGCTATAGAGTGCATCTTCTAGCAGTTTCAAGAGAAAGCATTCATGGGAGATAAATATTTGGAGACCTTTTACATCTAAAATGGAAAATGAATAGTCCACATTGACATTGATAGTTTAGCTGGGTATAGAATTCTAAGTTGGATTTTTTTTCCTCAGATTTTGAAGGTATAAATTATTTTCTTCTAGCTTTTGGTGAGAAATTGTAAGGCTTTGTGGCTCTCCATCTTTTGTATATAATCTTTTTTTCTTCCTTTCTGGAACTTGTAGAATTTTCTCATTGTCTTCCAGTATTTTATTAACATTTTCTATTTTATTGTTGTGTTTTTATTCTAACAAAAGCAACAATATTCTCATTTTTGAGAGACCATCTAAACAATTAATTTGTTCGAGGTCAATGTCAGTGTAACAGATAATCCAGGGCTCTTCTGACTCCAAAAGTCTAAGAGTCTCCAGTGTTTTGTAACTTCATTTATTTTTGTATTTCAATTTAGATCTGCCTTCATCCATTTTTCCAGATCCTTTTAATCCGAAAAGCTCTTTTCCTTCAGTTCTAGAAATTTTTCTTGAACTATTCCTTACATCTGGTTTTTATTCCTAGCACTTCTATTGGACCTTCTCAACTAGTTCTCTAATCTTCTTACATTTCCCTGATTTTCAGTCTTTTTCTAAAAGAATTTCCTGTCTGCATCTTTTAAGTTATTTTTGTGTATACTTTCATATCTCTAACTTTTAATTTTTCTTATTGTTCATTAAGTATTATTCTGTAACATTTAACATTTTGCTTCTTGGGTGCAACTGCTCTTTGATAACCTGATAATATTTATGATAGGGCTTTTTTTTTTTTTATAGAAATATTTTCTTCTACCCACAGAGTCTCTAAGCTTTTCTTTTCTTATTCCAAGTATTTATGTTTCTAACCTATATGTTAGATGTTTTCCTCAACTCTAGTGATATAGATAGATACAGATATGGAATAGATGCAGATATTTAGTATATACACACATTAATGAGCTGTTTGAAAGCTCTCAGTATGTGGTTTGTCCTGGTAAAGTATGGGCTTTATTCTAGTAAAATTCTAGATGGTCCTTCCATTGGTGAACCTGAGGTTTTACAATTTTTACTCCTTTTCTTTTGGAAAATTCTAGTGCTTCAAAGAAGATTCATTAGTTTCAGGCCTAGAGAGAATATTTCTGACTGCTGGCACTCTGGAAAGTTTGTTGAGGAATAATGGGGTTCTCAATATCCAGCTTGTAAAATTCTGCCTTCTTTCTCTTTTTGGTTTAGAACTCTGCCCCTCATTTGCAACTACTATCACTGTTCCAGAGCCTCTGTTTTGTTTTCTTTAAGTAATTCATTTTCAATCTTTTCTCAGGGTTAGGGAAGGCTCTACACATGCTTGAGAAATTTGGAATTTACTTTTGTCTTAAATAGGCTTTGAGCTGATTCATCTTAGGTCTAGCTCTTTTTCTACCATACCTGGTATCATCAATTCCTGACACTTCTGTAGGTTATACTGAATACACTGGGCTTTATTTCAGCTTTCTTCATTGCCAGTTGAAGATTTAGTTTTCCTTTGTCTGAATCAGTTACCAAAACTCTCCTCTTATCTTCAATTCCTGTGTGTGCTTATGCTCAAAATAAAAATCTCTTTACTCTCACTTAGCACAGTTTCAAGAGGGAGAGCAGGCAGACATCTGAATTCAGTTTAACATGGTGACCAGGAAGTCATTCATACATTTTTCTCTATTAGGGTTCATTTTTAACTTTTATTTTATAAGTCATTTTTAATAAGAATAGTTATTTTTTCCATCACATGCTCCCAGTAATTTTTTTCTCCCCATTTGCCATTTCTGTTTGTTAATGAGCTTTTTATCCTTTTTTTTTTTTTTTTTTTTTTTTTGAGACAGAGTCTCAAGCTGTTGCCCTGGGTAGAGTGCCGTGGTGTCACAGCTCATAGCAACCTCAAACTCTTGGACTTAAGTGATCCTCTTGCCTCAGCCTCCCAAGTAGCTGGGACTATAGGCACCTGCCACAACATCCAGCCATTTTTGGTTATAGTTGTCCTTGTTATTTGGCAGGCCCAGCTGGTTTCAAACCCACCAGCTCTGGTGTATGTGGCTGACACCCTAGCTGAGCTACAGGTGCCACGCCAAGCTTTTTATTCTTATGTTCTTAAAATCTATCACCAATTTTTCCTAATAATTTTTTAATTTGCATTTTTCTTTTTCCTTAGGAAGACTTTTCCCAAAATAAGTTTCATTTTTTTCTAGTACTTGTGTGACTTTTTTCTTTTATACTTGAATCTTTAATTCATAAATTTAATTATTGTGAAGAATAACTACTGTCCCATTTCCACATTTACAACATGCTAGATACTTTGATAGTCTTGGTTCTTCTTATGGTTTCTTATTATGCCATTGGTTTGTCATTTTTACATTAGTATTGCTTTGTTTTTGTATATTGGATTGTTATAATGTGCTATTATTCAGCAGCAATAGCCTTTATTCTTATTTTTCAAGATTTTCTTGGTTAGTCTTGTTTGTACATTCTTTGAGATGAATTGCAGTGGTATTATAAAGTTAAAAATATTCCTTATAGATTTTTCTGAGGAATTAATTGTGAGTTAATTTAAAAAGAATTGATATTTGTAGGTACTCAGGCTTTGTGCAATATTTTGCAATTTTATGTCTATATATACACATATATTCATGATTTGTCATTATGTTTATGTCAAGGAATTAAGTATTGCTTCAATTGTGAATTTGATCTATTTTCTTTATACTTTCTAACTGGTTATTACTGGTGTATAGGCACTCTATTGTTACCATCTGTCTCATTGAATTCTCTATTATTCTCCACATTTTTAGTTGAGTGTTTTGGAATTTCTAGGTTGTAGAGTCATTCATATTTATATAACGCAAATTTTGTCTCTGTCATTTTATAGTGTCCATTTCTCTTGTCTTGTAATATTGGGCAGATATTCTAAAACATTAAATTATCAATAATACAAATCTTGTTTCTAGTTCATTTTTAATTATCATTATGAGACTTTTTTAGTCTAGATGTTTTATAATGCTAATGAAGTCTATTTCTAGGTAATATGTGTCTTTAAAATCAGGAATGAAGTTAGAATTTTATGAAATGTTTTTTGACATCTATAAAGATATTCATGTTTTCTCTGTTGATCTATTGATACAATGAATTATAATAATGTTTCATAACTTTGAAACATTTTTGGATCAAATTCTACTTGATTATGGTGTGTTATTCTTTAGATATACTACAACATTTGCTTTGCTACTATTTCACTTAGGACTTTTCAAATCTGTTTACTATTAAATTTTGATGTCAAAGTTTTGTTGGCTCTGTAAAATGAAAAGAGCATTTCATCTTTTTCTGTGTTCTGTATGTACTGTATATACATTATTTGAATGATCTAGTCCATGAAAGCTTGAATAACTCACCTATGTAACTGTCTTGGGATAAGTCTTTGACATTTCCTGTTTCTTCTGTATTTATTGGTGTCTTTAGATTTCTCACATCTTTAGAATTTTTGCTTCTTTTTCTAATATAGTTCTGTGTTTAAATATCCTGCCACTAGGATCAGACAAATTGGGTTGAAGTACTTGCTGTCACCTCTGTAATTCTTAGTTTCTTCAGAAACTTGAAACCCTGAAAGGGTACCAAGAGAGCCACTGTAAGAATTAAGAAAGAAAGTACTTTGCTCTATGTCTAGTACACGGTTCTTAATTATTTTTAAACTATTATTTATCCTAGAAAATAATCTATTTTTTTTGAGATTTAAAAAATTTATTAGGATAGAGTTACAAATAGCATTATTTCATACTAGAATTTTAATCTATTTCTGTGATCATATCACCTTTCTCATTCTCAATTTTGTGTATACATACTTTATTTCTTTTTTATTAGATGAACAAAACCTGTAGAGAACCTGTAGAGGTTTTCACAGAAGACATTCTTAGAGTAATTTATCAATTCAACTTTGTGTGTGTGTGTGTGTTCAAATTAATAATACCTGTCCTTCTCTTAGTTGATTCCTTTCTTCTGCTTTCCTTAAGTTTATTTTTTTCTATCCATATATCCCCCATTGTTGTTGTTCTTTAATGAAAACATTTCATTAAATGAATTTGCCTCTGGTTGCAATTTTGACTGCATTTCATATGTTTTAATAATCTGTAGTCTTTTCAATATTTTGAAGTATTTGTTATTTTACTTTTTGTTTCTTCTTGTTCTTAGAAGAGATGGCTATCTGGTATAAATGTTCAAAAGTAGAGTTTATTTTTAAATTACTTTTTAATTTATTTGTGTTGTGTGTTTATATTTTTAATTTAATTGTGGTTATATTTTACTGTGGCTAAAAAATGTGGATATATACATTCTACTTTGAGGAATTTATTGTCATTTTTGTGCATAATATCAAATTTTTAAACATTTTGTGGACCTTTCCACGTGTAAGATGTACTACTCCTTTGTAGGGTATAGTTTATGATGTAAAGACATTTTTAGTTTTATTTGCTTTTTATTTGATTCTTTTGGATTTTCTTAGTACAGAAGTATGTAACCTACTAATAGGTTGTCATTTTTTTTATTACATTGGTTAGAGCTTTGTGGACAGAGTAATCTAAAATTGATGAAGTGAACATTTTTTCCTTGTTGCTCATTTTCTGTTAAGTATGTTGTTGCCACTAGAGTTGATGTTTGTCATTTACTTTCTGCCTGTTTGATGTTTTTAGGACTGAGAGAGTTTTGGAAATTGTGTTTCTGTTTTTTCTTCATTTTGAGGTGCTATTTTATTTCTAATGAAAATGTTTGCGAATGCTGTATCATTGTTGTGAATTGTACCTTCCATCTCTGAGAGGTAATTTTCATCAACCTGTTTAATGACTTGAAATTATGGACACACATTATTTTTCTTTTTATTTGTGTTTCTAAGTTAGGTAACCTTCTTTTCTCATGTAATTGTTTCTGAAAGCCAATAATGAAGGCAAAGTGTTGTTTGAGAGTCTAATGGGGGACTTGCATGTTCCAAAGAATTCTCCTCCACAAGAGTCAATATTCTGCACATTTCCATGGCGTTTCTAACATTCCACAGATGTTCTTTAGTTTTCTTCTTTTCAAACACAGTTGACTGCCTTAAATTCAATTATTGAGGGTAAAGATTGGCCACGTTGGGTCTGCCTAATGATTTCCATATTTGCTTTAATTTCTTAAGTATATACAATACCTATGCTCTTACCACAGGTATCAGCAACTTTATTTTTCCATTTTCCATTTATTTATAAAACAATAAGAGCAAAATGTAATTAAATACTGTTTTCAAATGTGGCCAAACCATTTATTCAGACCAGATATTACTCAGAAGTCCAATAGTAAAATAGATCAAATCAGAGCTGCCTTGTTTGGAATTGGCCAGTGACCTCCAAACTATTGGTTCTGAGCACCCTTAGGGCCATGTGGGATTCCCAAATGTCCCTATGAATACTGCTCGGAAGCCTCTGAAATGAAATATTTAAATAACTGCAGAGGCAAATTGAACAAATTGTTGCATGTGCAGAACTGGAGGTGCCATTCGTTGATAAGGGAGTGCTAGCTGGCAGTCAGCTGCTGTGTAAATTCTGTGGTTTTGGAGATGTTAATGCATGATTGTGTGGGCTGCCCCAAAGTTAAGTGCATGGAAATTGAGGTCTTCCTGTTTATCTGTGCCATCCTTGGCTTTAAAATTCTTTGAATTATTTTATTTAAAGTGTGTTTTAAATAGTCAATATAGAGTTTGAATTTGAGACTATTGACTTAAACTGAACCTCCCCTTCTTTTTAAGAAGAAAAAGATGGTAATAAAAAAATGTAAAAAAATGGTAAAAAAATGGTATAACCCATTTACATTTTTTTCTTGATAGTCACATTTAGGTTTTTAAAAAGTATTGTATGTAATGCTTTTTAAAAATTCTTTCTTTCAAAAATAATTTTTTTCTTTCCTGCTACATTTTTCTTTATTTTAATTTTCTCTGGTGATTTAGAAAGTATGTAACCAATTTCTAAGTCTGTTAGTGCTTACATTTCAATTTTTTAAAAAAACACACTTACATCTATTACTTCTCTATAGTAACAAATGAAATAGTAC
Organism: Perodicticus potto; assembly: GCA_963574655.1. Taxonomy (NCBI): domain Eukaryota; kingdom Metazoa; phylum Chordata; class Mammalia; order Primates; family Lorisidae; genus Perodicticus; species Perodicticus potto. The sequence continues at coordinate 21,636 of CAUYRH010062289.1, forward strand.
TCTCTGATTTTTGCCCTATGTAAAATTACTTAGTATTTATCCCCTTCCTTTCTTTCCTCCTGTTTTTAAGCCCTTCAAAATGATAAGGTGTCAGTGGGTTTTATCACTACCTCCTCTGCATACCTTTCCCCAAACCCATGAGCTTTGGAAGGTGCAAATGGCCTCTCTGCTTTTTATAGTCTGGGCACCCCCTGCAGTATCTGAGACTCCTTACTGTTTCTGGACTATAGATCCTCAAATCCTACTATTCTGTGCACTTCTGTGATCACTTGTCAATGTGTGGGTGAGTATCTGTCTTTTCATCTGTGAGTCACTGGAAGGCAGAAACACCGAGTCCACCTCAGCCTCTACACAGGGCAAATGCTAGAAATATGTCAGTGGTTAATTATCTAAAAGAATACCTGAGCAAGTCCATGAGAGGTCCAGGAGCTTGTTGAATACATGAGGGAATGGATTCTTCTTCTTCTTTTTTTTTTTTTTTTAGCATTTTTGTAGAGTATTATTTTTGATTTTTTTTTTATTAAATCATAGCTGTGTACATTAATGCAATCATGGAGTACAATGTACTGGTTTTATATACAATCTGAAATATTTTCATCAAACTGGTTATCATAGCCTTTACGGCACCCTCTTAGTTATTGTGTTAAGACATTTATATTCTATATTTAGTAAATTTCACATGTACCCTTGTAAGATGTACTATAGGTGTGGTCCCACCAATTGCCCTCCCTCCACGCAGCCTCTCCCCTCCCTAGGGAATGGATTCTTGAGGGGGAGGAGTGCATGGGTGAGTGGACGAATCAATGTGCCTTTGCAAGAATGTATGAAAGAAGGAGTGGGGTTGACCCTGGGACCTGGGTATATGAAGAAGGCCACCAGCCACCAGCCATTTGAGGTTAGAAGAAGCTATTCAGGCCCGTGCTGGGTGTCTTGGAGGCTGGGTGGAGCGGTGGACTTGCTCATCTTTCTAGATATCCAAGAGGCTAGTGGGGACCCATGTCACTTTATGTAGGAACACAAGGGTTCCTTCTGGGTCTATTTCTGTCATTTGTCATTGTCTGTGCTTCCTTCCTCGCCACTCTTTTGCCTGCGTGCCCTGTGCTGGGCACCGGGAATGCAAAGCTGAGGCCGTGTGGCCCCATCCTGCCCCAGAGTTCTCAAAACATGGGGAAACCCATGTAATATCCTCTCCCTTGACATTGCAGAGAGTAAAAAAGCTGTCAAAATGAACTTGCTGAGCCCACTGTGAGTCTGCCCTAATTACCAGTGGAGGCAGCACCTGCCTCAAGCCCTGAGCTTGGGTTCCCCTCTGCCAACTCTGTAGGAATCATCCTCCATCTTTCTCAGCTTCTCATTCTCCTTCTCCTCTGGAGCCTTCCCCTGGCTCTTACCTTCTCTTCCTCCCAGGCTGTAACAGACCTGCTTCTGCACCCCTCAGACCTCTAGTCCCTTCGTGCTAACACCTTGTAGGACTCTGCTTTGGCTTCCCTCTCTCCAGGTACCACTCTTGGTGGCTTCTCCATGTATCCCCTTGACTTGGCTTCCAACACTCCCAATCCACACAAAGAGCTTTTGTTAAGATCCCTAGCATCATCCACCCAATTGCCATCTCAGCATATCCCCTTGGGTTTCTCAAGGGCATGTAAAACTCAGCACAACTACAGCTGAACTCCTGTCCCACACTCACTTTGTACTCTGCACGGTGGCAGGGCAGGCACCGCAAGGCCTTTCTTCTTCTTCACTGGGCCTCACCTGCCCTGGGACACTAGTCTCTTGTGCTCTTCTTCCTAACTTTTCTTAAAGTCTATTGTCTATTTGCCCTATTTCCATGACTCCCGCCTAACCCATGGCACCTTACTCACTTTGTGGGCCCTATTTTCTGCCCTCTACATTTACTCTTGCCACAGCAGTGTTTCCTTTTCATATCTGCAAACAAAATCTTATAAAAATGTGTTGCTCACTATGTTATTTTTCAACTAATAGTGGCCTCAGGATAAAGTCCCAAAGTCTTTTGCCTTTGTTGTAAGGCCCTGAACCATCTGGCCTTGGATCAGCTCTTAATTTCTGGCACTTTTGTGGCTCTTCACGCTCTGCTCACGTGGATACCACGCTATGCCGGGTCCATGCTCAGCTGGGTTCTCTGCCATTACCCAGCATGCTCCATCCACTCTTATTCACTCTCTTCCAAGCTTAGTCCCCTCATCCTTCATCTTCTACTCTAAGGTTCCAAGAGGTGTACCCTATTTGGTGAAAGCCTCCTCCTAAATGCTCTTTTCTTCTTCACAACACTTTGGCTTCCTTTAATTTTGAAACCAATTCTCTGCAATAATTATTTTAGTGTAGGATCCACCAGCTAAGCTAGAAGCCACAGGATGGCAAAGACTGTGTCTTATTTCCAGTTCTTGCTCCAGGAAGATGTTTAATAAACACGAATTTATTTCCATGAGGGACCACATAGGAAATATGACTGGGCTGAGAGAGGCACAGCAGGCACTGTGGTCAGTGGATCAAGGGCCAGAGCTGGCTGAGTCAGTGTGGGGGTGTGGGCAGGGCTCCAAGGCTGGGCTTGAGGGAGCTCTAGGCTGGGTGGGGGAAGCAGTGGGAGCAAAAGTGTGTGAACACTGAGGTGTGGGGGATAGTCTGTCAGCCTGGGTTGTCTGATGCACGCAGAGAACAGGGAGGATGATGGAAGTGAGGGAAGAAGTCTTGAATATCATTCTAAGGAGGTAGGTCTTCAATAACTGGATTATGAGCTGGGAGTGACCCAATCTATACTGTGCTTCAGGACTTTGGAGGACTAGGGCTGCCTGGGAGCTGCCTTTGTTCTTTCCTTGGAAACTAATCAAATCTTAAGGCCTCATAACCCATTTATGCTGAGGGGGTGATATTTTGAAAATTGGGTTACAAGGAATGAAAAGACTCAAGGAAGGCCTCCTGAGAAGGCAGAGATGTATGTAAGGAGCTTGAGGAACCCACTGCCCACTCAGGCTGTGATTTGAGCCTACAAGAGTAGTATAGTATCTGGTGGGGATCATCATAGCCAGGGGTGGGCTAGGGCAGGTCATTACCTAGAGGTCGAGGGATTCCCTTTCTTGTAACAAGATCTGCCCTTAAGAGTGTGATGGTCTGCCGTGAAGAACAAACCACTACCCTTCACTTTAATTAAGAGATAGTTGACCACACAATGGACAAAGCATGGTCAACAGGGCATGGTTGCCTTTCTCAATCTTTCCCAACGGGTGTGGCCTTCCTAGGGGGAGATGTTACTTCAGGGAAGAGGCTCCTCTTCCCCATCAGTACCACTCCCCAAATTTGAGGAGGGGGATTTTTTATGTTCACTATGTGCCTGCTTCCTTATGCCAAATCTGGCCTCAGAAAACTTTCTGGAAGTAACACCAACATCAGGGATAAGGCCCTGATTCTGGGGTCAACACCATTCCATGGTTCCTGAAGAGATGGTAGACTATGGAACGTAGGCGTTATGATTTCTGACCTATGTAACATGGTCCACTAACTCTCAGTATCCAATCCATCCTCGGAGGGCTTCCTGGAGGTGTTGCCAACTTCAGGGAAGAGAACACTGGGTTTAGCTTCAGCATTGCTCCATGATAATTTCTGTTGCCTATGGTTGATGTCTGACTCATGCAACAAGGCCTGTCTCTTCTGATCATTAAATGTACTCTCTGGGGAGTTTTCTGGAAGTGATGCAATTTGGGGGCACAGACATGAGTTCCAGACTTAGCCATGGTACTTGAAGGGATGGTTTGCTGTGTGGCGTATGTGTGAGGAGAGATTTGTTTGACATGCTCCACCACTTCCCAATAGTCCAGCCAGCTCTGGAGGGCTTCATGGAGCCAGTGCTAACTTCAGGGGGACCCACTGGTCCAGCCTCCCTCATGCTGTGGGCATCCTGCAGTTTTCTGTTTATACTAAGGCCTACCTCTTATCAATATTAAATACAGTCTCAGAGAGTTTTCTGGAGGAAGTGCCAAGTGTGGGGATGAGATTGTGGCTGTGACCTTAGGGAGGCAGTTAACCAAAGCAACACCTACTTTGTTCACAAAGATGATATGGTGGTCACTGCTCAGAATATAATCCAGCCAAGCTGACCTCCTCGAAATACCCCTGATTTTGTGACTGTTACAGCCATCGGACTTTCCTTGTGGCATCATATTTTCACTCTCAAACCTAGGGCTCATCAATAGGTAGGACCTGGGCCTTGCAGGCCCTGTTGCTGTTGGCTTGGCCTGGTCAGTCTAACTAGACAGATGCTCTTTTTTGATGCACACTGACCACTTTGTATCTTTGATTTTTTTTCTCCCTACTCCCCCCACAGTTCTATGAGGCACATACCATGTTCTCCTTTCCACTGTGCCCACCTACCCCAGCAGTGCCTGGTACATAGTAGGCACTTACTCAGTGTTTATGGAATGATGAGATCTATTTCATCATCCACTTTTGCCCAGTGGGACTTCCAGCCCTAGAGGGCTTCGTGGAGAAGTTGCCAGTTTGGGGGATAAGCCACTGGTTCCAGCTTCAGCATAGACTTCTGTCCGTGAAGACTAGGCTTTTAGCCTGTGTGTGCTTGTCGCATGATGCATGTGTTGTGCTTGACTTGCCCTCTGATTCCACCCAGCTGAAAGCCTTGGAGGGCTTTCCGGACGTGTCCTCGGCCTTTGTCCTCGGCGTCTCTGTGTGGTACTTGGAGAGATAGTAGACCGTATAGCGTACGCTTTATCTGTGACGTATGTAACACGGTCCACTAACCCTCAGTATCAAATCCATCCCCGAGGCTCCAGGAAACAACGCAGTCTTCGGGGAGGCAAGCATTGGATCCACCATCAGGGCTTCTCCATGACACTTGAAGAGATGGTTTTCTGTATGGCATGTTTTTTCTGCATGATGCAAAATGACATAATCTCCTTCTTCTTAAATCAAGTTCTACCTTGGGAAATCTTGCCATCTCTGGGGAGGAGACCTTGATTCTTTCTGGAATTAGTGCTGTTCAATGACATGGTTGACTACACAACTCTTAATTAGTAGACACCATGACCTGCTTCTTCTCAGCATCAAATACAACCTTGAAGAGGTGCCTTGAGGCAACTTTGTGGACGGGAACGCCTTCTAGCCATCACTATCATCATGCGGTACTTGAAGAAATGGTTTACCGTCCCACATACATTTTGAATATGTATGTGGGACGGTAAACCGCTTCTTGGTATCCAGCCCAGCCATCCAAACCATCCTGGAGAGAGCCTAAAGTTAGAGGAGAGATGCTGGTCTCAGCATTTTCCCCCTGCCATGATGCTTGGCAGAATAGTAGACTCTTAGGTGTGTCCTTTCTCTGTCAATGCTTGTGAAACAGTCTTCTCCTCAGTGCCCATCACAGCCTCTGTGGGCTTCCTCAGGACAGTGATGATCTCCAGGAAGGTGTCCTGCTTCCAGCCTTGGCACATCCCCCCATGGCACTTGAAGAAACCATGGTTGGTGCTGCAAATGTTCATGAATGAGGGATAATGCCTGGTCTATCTGTCACTATCCTCACAGCTATCCTCAGATGACTTCAGGACATTATGCCATGTAGAGGCAGATATGGGTGCAGGAGATGGTGCCACTCCAGGTACTTGAAGACACGCTGACTCATTCTTATCATTGATGATGCGTGTACAGTCTATCTTTTTTCCATATCAAGTCTAGCCATCTTGGGGGAAGATGCCCTAGTCTGGACTCAGCACTGATCCTCCATGAAGATCTGATTGATCCCACCATGTATGTTTACAGATTAAGCACATCCCTTGGCCCACTTCTTCCCTGTCTCCTGGCCAATCTTGGAGAACTTGCTGAAGATGCTGCCAGCCTCAGAGACAGAACACTGATCTGGTGTCATCATCCACCTCACGGTATCTGAAAAGGGTTCAATCACACTGCATGTAATTTCTTAATGACATATGTGACATGGTCTACTTCTTTTCAATATAAAATTGAGCCTTGAAGTTCTCCAGGGAGGGTCAAGTCAACCTCAGGAGATGAGGCTGCAGTTCTGGCACTAGTACTGCCTCAGTGTACTTAGTAGAAGTTGACTATGCTTCATATGTTTTACTTCCAACGCATGTTACTTGGTCCACCTTTGCATAACAGCAAATGCACCTTGGGGGCTTCTTGTAGGCAATACTGATATTAGGCATAGCACTAGTTCCAATATCAATTTCCACTTCAGGTCCTTGAGGGGTCCTCTGCGAGGGTGCCTCTGTACCAGGCATTGCATGGTGGCCTCCTCTTAATACTCCATCTAGCCTCAGCGGGCTTCTTGGAGGTGATGCTATAAAGGGGAAAGAGACGCCGATTCTGACATCAGCCCTCTCCAAGGTACCTGAAAAGATGGTTGACCATAGAACATGCGCTATCTCTGTGTCGTATGTAATATGGTCCACATCTTCTCAATATCGAATTCAGTCGCAGAGGGCTTCCCAGAGGCAAAGCAAACTTCGTGGGAGACATACTGATCTAGCTTCAACACCATTTTGCAATATTTGGAGAGATGGTGGACCATAACATGTATTCACTATTTATGATATATGTAGCATGGTCCACTAATTCTCAGCCTCAGTTAGCCTCAGGGGGCTTCCTGAAGGCAATGACAACTTGAGAACAAGGCCTGTGTGGTAGGCACTGTCCAGAGCAGATCAGTCGGTGTTTGGCTATAGCTCATGTACTTTATATATGACAATGGCCACTTGGTCGCCTAACCGAATACTTAGCACCTGATCCTAGTCTTATAGGGCATACTAAAGGGTAGCGGTGGCATTGGACATTGGTTTGTGGTCATTGTAGTCGATGTTTGTGGATTGCTTATAGTTCATAATGCATATTCTAAGGGCTTCCTGGAGGTGATACCAAATTAAGGGAAGAGAGGCAGGGGTTAACATCACTTTATGGTATTTGAAGATGCGGTTGACCATGGTGTGTACGCTTTATTTATGACGTAGGACACATGGTCTACTTCTTCTCAATATCACATCTCGCCTTGGAAGACTTCCAGGAGGTGATATCAGCTTTGAGGAAGAGCCACTGTCCTGGTGTCAGTACTACTGCTGCTTGGTACTTGGAGAGAGGTGGTCCGTGGCGCGTTCGCTTTATTTATGGCGCACATTACACGGTCGACCTCTTTGCAGTATCTAATCCCGCCTTGCAAGCTTTTCCGGAGCTAACATCAACTGTGGGGTGGGATGCTAGGTCTGTGCTTGGTGCAGCCCAGCAGGATTTGTGATGTGTTTGTCTTGTGTGTGACAATAACTCATGTGCGGAAGCCTTCTTCTCAGCAAACTGCTCTGGCTTGGCAGCTTCGAGGGCAAGGGTAACTTTCAGACGAGGAGCGTGGCATCAACACATACCTGGATACATGAGATGGTTGACCAGAGAGCACACGCTTTATTTGTGCCGTTTGTGACCTGGTCCACTAACCCTCAGTATCTAATTTCCCCTTGGAGAACTTCCTGGAAGAGTTGTCAACTATTGGGGAAACAGACCAGTAAACTGGGGCCAGCTGCACTCTGCTAGACTCCGAAGAGAGAGCATCTGCAAGATGTTTGCTGCACAAGTGCCAAAATGGCTGAGTTGGACTTATTGTTAGTACTAGCTATTTCCTTGGAGGGCTTCCTAAATATGGAGCCATCCAATTCAGGGGAAAGGGCATGCTTTCTACACCATCTTAAAGTACTCTAGTGATCAGCTGACCAGAGTGTATGTACTTTATTTCTAGCACAGGTCACCTGGCCCACCAACCTCAGTATCCACTGAGCCCTTAGAAGGGCCTCTGATGGAGTCAGCCTTGGTTTGGGGCATCTGTAACTCTCTGATAACTGATAAAAGATTGCCCTTTGGGTTAACTATAAAATGTGACAACTCCTATGGCCGGCCTCTTTACAATATCACCACCCTCTGGCTACGATGCCAATTCAAGAATGTGCCATGGGGTCTGCTTCACGGGTGTGGATAGATGGTTGATGAAAGCATGCCTTGAACTAATGGCTTTCTGTAGCAAATTGACTAATACTCAGTGTGCAATTCCATATTTAACAGGACTTTCAGAACTGAATGTCAAGTTTGGGAAAGAATCAGTGGTGTTCTTGTCAGTGTTACTTGGTGGTACCTGAAGAGAGGTTTTCTGGGTTTTTGTTTCTTTAATGAGGATGAAACACACCTGGTTAACCTCTTTTCCAGTACCAAATCCCATCTTGGTGTCCTTCTGGTTTAGACCTCAGCATCAGGGAAGGGTGTTATGTCAGCTCACAGCCAGTGGACAGGAATCTATGGTTGACCACAAAGCCTGTGCCTTATTATCTTGACTAATGTCCTCTGTTCTACTAACCCTCAATGTCCAATTCCATATTTAACAGGACTTCCAGGACTGAATATCAAGTTTGGGGAAGTATCATTGGTGTTCTTGTCAGTGTTACTTGGTGGTACCTGAAGAGAGGTTTTCTGGGTTTTTGTTTCTTTAATGAGGATGAAACACACCCAGTTAACCTCTTTTCCAGTATCAGATCCCACCTTGGAGGTCTTCTGGTCCAAACCTCAGCTTCAGGAAGGGGCTGTATGAACGTAAATAAATGGACATAAATAAATCATTGATCACAAAGCATGTCCTATGTTTCTTATTTTTGTCTTCTATTCTACTAACCCTCAACATCTTATCCATTCTTAGGAGGACTTCTCAATGTGATGCCACCCTGGTGGGGAGACAGCATCACCATGACAACTACATGCCCTGGAACATGCAGGTAGGTTACCTATGGGCACATTCATCTTGCTTCTGATGAATTACCCATGCCCAGGCTAGTTCAGTATCCAGCCCCACTTTGGAGGCATGGTTTGTCTTTGCCATAGTCAGTGATGGGCTTGGAGTTAGCCCAAACCACATTAGGTGAATGCCTGTTTTGTAGAGAGCATGCCCTGATGGACAATTCAGGTGTCCTAGACCACTATCCTTAGCCTCCCATTTATTCTGAAAGGATGCTCTGGACATAACAACACCTTACAGAAGAAAAGCCGATTCTGAGATCAAAAAAGAGACCTTGGGAACCTGGAATTAGCCTGGCATGGGACCTTTTTATTTCTAGCAAGAATTCTGGAGTTGATTTATTTTAAATGTGGAGAAATCCTGTTCTACAATGGTATGACAACTTGAAGGCATGAGCTTTGCATAAGCCATGATCTAGGAGAAGGGAGTGTATGCTTTGCCAGGGCTACACCTAGTCTACTGACCACCGCATTCAGTCTATCCTTATGAGAGGCTGACGTTACAGAAGAAGCTGTTTCTATAGATGATTTTTCTCTGTGGTACTCAAGGAGAAGTTTCCATTGGTGTTTTTATTTCTTTTCTGACTAAACATTTTTGTTGACCACTCTTCAGCAACACATATCACCTTGGAAGAGAGTACAAAAGTTGTCAGCCCCTGTCCAGGGTAAGTGAGCTGAGATGTGGGCTTCCCTTCCTCTGTTTGTCCCATCTGGCAGTAATGCTTGGTGCCCATTCTTTTTAGGAGGACTTGTGGAAGAGATGCCAGCCTCTAGTGAAGGAGTGGTTGTCAGCCAGGCCTAACACCAAGGCACAGAAGTAGGTTGCTGGTGATGCATTTGTTCTGATGACAGTAGATTGTGACTCCAGATTCTGGACTTAATTTGTGGCAGTTGAGAAAGAGGCTTGTGAGGGTAGAGGGCATTGAGTCTGAAGAAGGACCTGGTCTTCTCTCCCACTTTTTTTTTTTTTTTTTTTTTTTTTGCGACAGAGCCTCAAGCTTTTACCCTGGGTAGAGTGCTGTGGCATCACAGCTCACAGCAACCTCCAATTCCTGGGCTCAAGCGAGTCTCCTGCCTCCGCCTCCCAAGTAGCTAGGACTATAGGCACCCACCACAATGCCTGACCATTTTTTGGTTGCAGCCGTCATTGTTGTTTGGTGGGCCCGGGCTGGATTCGAACCCACCAGCTTAGGTGTGCGTGGCTGGCGCCTTAGCCTGTTAAGCCACAGGCGCCAAGCCTTCTCTCTCACTTTGATTAGAGCCAGAACAGATTTGATAACAGCAATGACTGTTAAATCAACCTTTACTGTTAGCTGACACCCACATGACACTGCTTCCAAGTAAAAAGAGACCTAAAAAAGGGAAAAGAGAAAGTGGAAGAAATGTGACAACAGTGAGTGTGCTCTTGTCTCTGTTGTGTCCCAGGGAGGTGGCAGCTGGGTTCATGCAGAAGGGGCCTTCTGGTGGCTAAGCAGGGGTCAAAGACAGACTGTGAAGGGACAGAGCAGCAGTGGGGCTTGGAACATCTTCCCTGCCCTCTGCTCTAGTGTCCATCCTAGAGTATGGGAAAGGTACAATGATACAACTTTCTAAGAGGAAACCTGGAATTTTGTGACTTTGGTCCCTGACTCCTATTTATCCAGTCTAACCAGGGTTGGTCTAACTTTCTGCTGAAATGACAGGGAGTCTTGGGGAGCAATATTTCTCCTGTAATGAAAAAAATTGTGGTCAAAGAGGTTTTATAGCAAACAGAAGAACCAATCTGGAATTGGTGCAAACATCTGGTGATCTAATTTCAGGATATAAAGCTTTTTTGATTTCTTGATTCTGCTGAATGAAATGAAAGGCATGGAAGAGATTAGGTATGGTCTGACCAAGAGGACAATAGCCTATCCCTGGCCTCCGCATGACTTACTTGATACCCAACAACTGCTTTTAGAATCACGCCTTGCCTAGAAGACTTCTTGGACCCTCAGCTAATTCTGCATCGGGGAGATCTGGGTGTTGGCGAACTATAGACCAAGCCTGCCTCTTGACCACAGAATTGGGGGTTTACTCCAGAACTCTCCTGAGGCACTGACTTTAGGATGCAAACCTTATTCCTGGGAGTACTTTATGAAGTCTGAGGAACTTCCAGAAAGAAACCCTGGTTCCATTATTGGGAAAGCTCCAAGACCTGGAGAGACGTTATACACAAAATCTTCTCTGTGTTTGTAGAAAATATTTCACGGGTGAGCTCTTTTCTGTATCACGTCTTAAAGGTTTTTTTGGCTGGCCTCCAAAAACCACTCTGGTACCTGTGAACCAGACTCTCCTCTTACCCAACACATACGACATCTGGTCTATTCTGTGCAGTGACATCAACATCTGCGAAGATTCAGCTGTTTTGTTTTTATTTTTTGTTTGTTTTTTGATCAGTGCTAATCTTCGATACTTGAAGGAGAGGTTGTCCGTGTTGTCTTCTCTTTATTTATGATGAAACATACACGGGAAACCTCTTTTTTAGTATCAAATCCCACCCTGGAGGCACTTCCTGTCCCTGATGACGCCTTCAGGGAAGGGACATTGCCAGCTCCACTCCTGTTAGGCTCAAAGAAGGCGGACTGTGGGACTTGTCTTGGGGGTGTGGCCCTCAGGACCTAGCCTTTCTGTGGAGGGGTCCTTGAAGGGGAAGCCAGGTTTGGAGAAAGGCCCATCTTTCTGTGGTGGAGGGAGGCTTCTCATTGTAATTTTTGTCTGTTTGATTATTCATGGTGGGTGGTGGCTCTTCAGTGTGAATGAAGTCCTGCTCGGATGGCTTTCTGAACATGCCAGCAACATCTTTGAAAGGATAGTAGTGCCAACTACTCACCAGGGTAGCTGAGGGGATGGTAGACCGGTGACATACACTTCATTTATGATGTAGGTCACCCGTTTGACTATCCATCAACACCCAGTCCATCTGTGGGATGACATGTTGGTGCACATGGCAACTTTGGAGAAGATGGGGGGAAGATATGGAGCCTGTGGGTGAATCTGTAGCTTTAAAAGAGGGGTTATCCTTTGGGGGGGCTCTCCTACCTTTAAAAAATAAATATAAGCAATTTTCAGCAAATCTTTCTTTCAGTGTCAGATCCTGCCTAGGCTGGCTGTTAGCATGATGACAGACAATGTCAGGAAGGAGGCTTTGGTATCAGTAATCCAACTGGGGAGGCTCACCCCCACAGCACATGTGAAATGCAGGTTGTGTGTGTTACTTGGTGTAGGGCTCCAGTCTACCCTCGGGAGGGCTTGGATGGTGATATGTGTATGAGATGGTGCTAATGTTGGGAACATCTGTGGTTGTGATGTTGACTTTACTCTGTGAGACTTGAGAAAGGCTGTCTGATGAGCTTATCATATATATGACACATGCTGCATGGTCATCTCTTTTCAGTAGTAAAGTCCACCCTGGAGGACTTCCTGGATGTGAAGCCAGATTCCAGGCCAGACCATTGATGTTGGCATCACTTACCAGGAGTGGTGAGTAGATGAGTGGGGACGGAGGAGCTTCAACATAGGTAAGATGTGCCCCCTCTGGGTTGCTTCTGCTCAGACTCCAGCCATTTCTGGGCAGATTTCAAGTCCACACTTACTATGTGGGGAACAGAGCTTTGTTGTTGTTCATCCCTTTGTCTATTGTGAAGATTTGCTTGACTCATGAGGACCCAAACGTGCCAGATGAGTCAAAACATTAGTCCCTGCCTTAGATGCATCTCAGTGTAACACCATCAGGAGAGAGGTGTGGAAGTGGATATTTCATCTAAGAGCATATGTTCTAATCAGGATGTTTGTCTCTTGACCCACTCACCCTAGGTATCCCTTCTACATCTAGGATGACTTCTGGAGGGAAGTCCACTCTTGGGGGTAAAAGAGGGACTCCATGTCTGTCATCCTCCTGGTGGGCTACCTGGCATGTTCTCACGGCCATGGCAGAGGCACAAGAAAGTAAGTGGAAATGCACAGCCTGTTGAGGCTGAGGCTGAGGCTGGGAACTGGCTCATTTGTGCCCTCATGCCATTGACCAGAGCAAGTCACATGGCTAAACCCAAAGACAAGGGGAGGGAGGTCTCCTCCATCCTGAGGAAGTCACAGTGGAGGGTAGATTCAGGCATGGATGAGGATTTGGAGACAAATCAGTTATCCACAGGGGCCAACTGAGAACTTGGGTGTTAGTCATTATTGTTTATATTAACTCATTAACCTCTAGTTTCCTGCCTGCCATGGGAGGGCACACTTCTTGAGTGAAGGCTGGTGAACCAGGGTAACACTGTCTCAGGCCTATGGTCATGCCATTTCATTTAGTGCAGTATTGTTTACGAGATGTTTTCTATTTTTGAGAAACATTAAAACATCCTTTTTTGGTATTTGTTTTATAAAGACTTCCTAGGCCCAGGGGCTCCATCAGGGAAGGCCTATTGCTCTTTGCCCCTCTAAGAGGTGGATGGTCCACCACACAGCAGGGGAGTTATTACAACTCATGTATCCCAAGGAGAACTTTTGGGAAGCAAAGTCAGGATTCCTCTGTCATTGTCATTCTGTGATTCTTGAGGAGACTTAACAAAAAAGAAACCAACGAATTGTACAAACCCTGCCCCTAAGAACCTCCTGGGCTTAATGCCATCTGCATGGGTAGGTGGGGGCACACCCTATGAGAGCTTCTTCTAAGTCCATGAAGGGGGTCATCTGCGGGGCTTATCTCATTGCGTATCTCCTGGTACACTAACAGGACCCATTCCCTCGCGGCTCCCAGGGAATCTGCTGAAGTGATGCCAACTGCAGGGAAGCAGTGATGCTCAACGGTGTTGACATGCGGTACTTAATGAGAAGTTGCCCGTGTTTTTTTCGCTTTATTTGTGACGAAACATTCGCGGTGCACTTCTTTTTCAGTATCCTATTCTGCCTTCAAGACGTCTTGGTTCAGGTACCAACTTCAGGGGAGGCACTTTGGCCCCATAGTGGATGTCAGTCAATATCTTGCCACTCTTCATCTTCTCTCTCTTCCCCAGCTCCCCCTGATTTTTATTTGAAGGCTCCTCCCTCCCTGCCATGCCTGCATCCTCCACCAGCCCAGGGAGCCTGCCTCTTAATCCCTCCCCCTTTGCCACTGTGATTGGTTCAAAGATGGGCCCCCTCATTCCACTGGGCCAATAGGATGCAAGGAGAGGTTCGCTGATGCTTCTGGGAAAGGAACTCTCTCCTTTTCCTGTGGAAGGTGCCAGTGTGGACCTTCTATATTTCCTTCAGCCCTGTGATGTGATATGTGAACTCTGAAGGCTCCCACCCCACCCCACCATTTAAGGACCAAAGAAGAGTGTGCATGGGGTTGCACAGACACAGAAGGGGAGTCCTGTACCATGAAAGGCCTATTGGAAAGCTAGAGAGGAACTGGGTGATATTGTTAATACCCTGGATCAAGCTCTGCCAGAAGCTTACTCTGCACCTATACTTTTCAGTTATATAAGTTTATAGATCTCTTTTTTTGTTTAAGTAAGTTTGAGTTGATGTAGATGATATAATGATATAAATAGATAATGCCACATTGCTGTCATTGTGACTGGAAGACTGGAAAAAAATCTGCATTCTTTCAATGACATGTTTCTCATAGTGATTATTATTATTATTATTACTTTATTTTATTTATTTTATTTTTTTGCAGTTTTTGACTGGGGCCAGGTTTGAATCTGCCACCTCTGATGTGGGACTGGTGCCCTACTCCTTTGAGCCACAGGCACTGCCCCAACATGTTTCTTATAGTTTCACTATCCTTAGTATTCTGTCCATGGTGTGATCTTATGGAAAGATGACTTTTTCTTCTGGACTTGCTGTGTTTGTACTTTTAAAAGCATTGTGCCAGTTGGTTATTTATGAGTGAAAAATATTGCACTATATACGTGTGTGTGTGTGTGTGTGTGTGTGTGTGTATATATATATATATTTTTTTTTTTGGTGTGCAGGGAAAAGTCACTGGGCCTTGTCCAGAAGATCTAAAGGATGATGGATCTCAGAGCATCTCCCCTGAGCCACTTGCCCTCAGAGTCTATCACTCCTTGGGAGGACTGCTGGCACATGATGGTGACTTTGGGGAAGTTGTTGTCATTTCCTTGTCTCCACTGTTCTTTGGTTCTCTGCAGTGGGATTGCTGTACTTGTCATAAGTCACTCTGACCTGTCAACGTTTTAGAACCATACCATGGCTCCAAGGAACCAGGACACCTTAGGGAAGAGACTTAGCAATTAGAACCATGCAAGTCATATGGACAGATGGGTTCACCAATGGTTCATTGGTGGTATGTTTCACCTAGTTCAATATCCTCATCTTCCTGTGTGTCCAGAAGAGGACTTCCTGGAACCACTGATTGATGGAGGAGATTCTGTTTGAAGGGGTAGGACCATTCTGTTCTCTGAAGTGATGGTATCCATGAGCACTTGCAAGGTTGATAGTACACATTCCATAACCTGTCTGTCTTGATTATTGAATTCTGCTGATGAAGGCTTCCTGAGACCCTGAAGCACAGCAAGGCTAGAGTGGATTTACTTTATCTATGAAGAGATCTGCTCAGTAACAGCCTAACCCACAGGGGCTCTGCAACATGCCTCCCACCTCTTCCAGAGTGAGCAGATGCCCATGGTTTTCACCTTTAACTAAGCATAAGCTTCATTGGTGATGTCTTCCCCAGCCCCACCACCAAGCCCTAACCCTTGGTATCCCTTCCCACTTAGGTGCACAGCTGGAGGAAAGGAAGTGCTCATCTCTGGTACCTGAAAAGAAGTTGCCCATGTTATTTTCGCTTTATATATGACGAAACAAACATGGTGCACTTCTTTTTCGGTATCAAATCTCACCTTGAAGAGCTCCCTGGCCCTGATGGAACTTTGGGGAAGGGACTTTGGTGTTACTACTTCCCTTGGTAGGTACTTGGAAGGAGGATTTGTCCCAGGGCAGCCCCCTCATTCCCTTTGTGTGTGGATGGGTTCAGGGACACTTAATGTCTGCCCATTTGTATTCCAAACTCAGGCCTCGCCCACCTCTGAGTACAGGCATAATTAGCAAGACCTTGGTCTTATGCTAGCTCCCCACTGCCAG
Source organism: Perodicticus potto (assembly GCA_963574655.1). Taxonomy (NCBI): domain Eukaryota; kingdom Metazoa; phylum Chordata; class Mammalia; order Primates; family Lorisidae; genus Perodicticus; species Perodicticus potto. The sequence goes on from CAUYRH010062289.1 coordinate 37,539, forward strand.
CAAGTTTGGAGAAACATGTTTCCTGGCTTAATTATAAAGAATTACCACAACATTTGAAAAGAGTTCATAGGAGAGCAGCCTCAAAGATGATAAAACTATACAGCAGTAGTCACAACAACAAGAATAGGTAACCAATAAAAACTACTTGCTAGTCCTCTCCATAGGTGTAAGTCGAGGGTCATCAGGTGCATGTCACCTGGTGGACTGCCACCCACACATCCGTAGAGGAATTGATAGGGATACCAACTGTGGCAGAATGTGATAGTCCCAATGGTTCTGAAAAAGGAGTTTTCCTGAGTGGTCATTTCACTGGGGACTAATCCTCCCAGCCCAACTCTGTATAGGTTCAAGTTCTGTTCAGAGAGATATGCTTCTTGATGCCACCAACAGCAGAAAGACCTTGGTGTCCACCCCAGATCAGGAACAGTGAAGAGCTGACTGGCTGAATACAGAACTCATATCCTGTCGAAGGCAATGCTGTCTGGCATCTAGACATTTGGGCCTCCACACTCAGTCTTCCTGTGGTCACCTAGGCTTAAGAAGTTGTCATAAGGCTCTGTGGACGGTTCTTTTTGGTGGTACTTGAAGAGAGATTTTCCCCAGTGAATTTGTTGTGTTTATGACAAATCATTCTTAGCCAACCTCTAGTCAGTATCAAATCTGACTTGGAGGAAAGGCCATTTGAGCTGGGACCTTACGTGGTGCCAGCAGCCTCCTGGGGTGAGTGATGGGGTTGTTGTCAAGAGAGCATGCCAGTGAGCACCCATGGCTGCCTGGTCCACTGGTCCCTGTATCCTTCTCCTGTAGGAGGATTTCCTGGATCCCTGCGAGCTAGAACTAGAGGGCATGGGGTCACTCTTGGGGTTACGCTACTAGAAGAGAGGTTATCTGTGTTCTTCACTTTATTTATGACAAAAAAAATATGGTGCACTTGCATTTGCATATCATATCCCATCACAGAAGCCCAGTGTTGACTTCTGGGAATAGATACTAATGTCCGATCTGTCTGTGGCACTTGGACCATACTGGCCTCAGTGGGTGTCCTTCCTAACAGTTAGCTGCTGTACCACCATCCTAAGTCTATCTTCCCTCCAGAGATCTTCCTGGAGGTGAAAACACCTTTGGAGAAGGAGCAGCCATCTTCATGTCAGGAAAATCTACCAAGAAAGGCTGTTAACAGGTGGTGTGTAGAGTTACAATTACCTGTGCTACTAATTTGAGGACTACCCTCTGCTTTTCCCACTGGAGGGAAGGTACCCTGTGGGAGCAGAGGGAAGGTACACACTCTACCCTTAGACCTTCAGCCTGAAGACCTCTAGAAGGGGGTTCTGGTTCTGAGTCACCTATGGAATGTGAAACAGAATTGTCCAATGATGTCTTTGTTTTATGCCTGGAGAAACTTGACAGGTACAGTTTTCTTTCTTTCTTTCTTTTTTTTTTTTTTTAAGACCGGGGCTGGGTTTGAACCTGTCACCTCCGGCATATGGGGCTGGTGCCCTACTCCTTTGAGTCACAGGTGCCACCTGACAGGTATAGTTTTCTTTTGAAGTGAAGCCTCATTCCTCATCTTGGAGAGTTTCTGATCCCTGCTGCTTATGGTAGGAAGGGGCACCATTACATGCACCACCCCAGGTACCTCAAAGCACGGCCTTGAGGGAGCAGTGTGTCTTTGAGGGTAAATATTCTCTGTACATTAATTCTCACCATCTATGTCCTTTGCAGGGGGATGCCCTGACAACTGGGGAAATGGTAGGACTGCAGAGGCTGGTCTCTGAGATATTCAAAGAGAGGTTGTTGGTGATGTGTTCACTTTGTGGCAGATATTACTTAGTTGATCTCTTCTTAGCATCAAATTATTCTTTGAAGGACTTGCTGTATGTAGTGTCAAGTTCAGGAACAGGGTGTGGGTGTCAGCCCTTTGCTGAGGGTATGCAAGCAGATGGTTGACCAGATGGGAAATGTTTTGCTTTATTTATTTTTTATTTCTTTATTTTAGTTTAGAGAATTTATTAAATGAGTCACCATATAATGCTGTTCCTTAAGGTAAATCTATACATAAAAATTTAGCTTCTCCAATTTCTTTTTAAGATATTGACAAAGAAATGTGAACAAAAACATGTTTAACACAGTTTTCAGTTTTATAGAAAAAAATCCCAAAATATACACTGTCTAGTCTCTCGGTTTTCAAAGCTTAAACTCTAATAGATAAGACTTAGATTGACTGAAAAAATAAAAACAAGTGTAAGATGATGATAGGAATTTTTACAAATACATGGCAGTATGCTAATGTTTTATTACATAACTTAATATGACTTTATTTTAATAACTTTATTTTTCTACTAAAAGGACAAATATCTGTTTACTTGGAAAAGTTAGAATTTCCAGATGCCTAATAGAAAGGGAGACTCTAAGTCTTTTATCAATTTTCAATGTCCTAGATCCTATCTCGTTTCATTTGTCAGGAGTTTGCCAGCTCCCAGACATGATCTCTGATTTAACTTTGTGCAGTCTCCCTGGCGGCCACATCCTTGTTATTAGAACAGGATTTGTGGGCAAGTAAGTGGTTTCTTTAGTAATTGCCACCAGGGAAGGCTCTTCCAAGTGGAAATTAGGGGAGCAGGTGAAGGAAGATGGTGAAAACAACTAGGGTTATGACTTCAGACAAGCCCTGTGCAGGGTTGCTCTAGCTTAATCTGCAGGGGCTTCTGGGGTGTCTTTCACTTACTCCTCAAAGCTGATGGCCCAGTGAACAGACTCTGATGTGTCAGTTGACTAACTCTTGTGTCCTAACTGGCATTTTTACCTTAGCAGGACCCTCAGGGAATCATGCTAATTCCCGGGAAGATAGTGGATAGGTTGACATCACTGCCAGGACAGCTGAAGAGGTGTCCCTTGGCTTGTCTCACTGCATCTTCCTGGATGCCTGCATTTTGATTTAAAAAATAAGATACCCAGCAGGATGCAGTGGCTCTCAGCTATAATTCCAGCACTTTGGGAGGTCAAAGTAGGAGGATTGCTTGAGGCCTGGAGTTTGAGACCAGCCTGGGAAACACAGCAAGACCCCATCTCTACAAAGCTAAGAAAAGTTAGCTGGACTTGATGGCACATGCCTGTAATTCCACCTACCTGTGAGTCTGAGGCGGGAGGATCACTTGGGCCCAGGAGTTCAAGGCTGCTTTTAGCTATGACCACGCTGCTGCATTCCAGCCTGGGTGATGACAGAGCAAGACCATGTCTCCCCTCCACCCCTAAAAGGAAAAGAAAGACCCTCCAAACCCAATCAACAATTATTTATTCTTCAGTAGCATACCCATCTTGTTCATAGCCATGTTGAATACGCAGATGTTGTTTGGCAGCAGAGAATATTTGTTTTACTTGTGACTTAAGACAGTCTGATCCCCTAACCAGCCATGTCTATTTTCTTCTTAACAGGGCCTCATGGAGGTAGCACCAGCCTGGGAGAAGTGGCTTAGCTCCTGCAGGTATGTGAATTATACTCATTCATCTGTATTTGCTTTATTTATGACACATTGTGTTTGGGTGACTTTGGGGCGGGGATCAAATTTGCTTCCCTGACAAGCAGCAACTGCAGGGGAGGGACTTAGGCTTTTTCTAGATGCCATGTGTTATCAAGTCCACTCACCCACAGCATCCATTTGTCCTTTGGAGGAGTGCCTAACTTCACCTATGTGAGGTAGATTGTCAAATATAAGACTTTTTGGAACTGAGTTCAATATTTTAGAAAAGTGAGAATGGTATATGAACATGAATGGAGAGTTGGTCACAGAGCCTGTGGTTTGTTTATGAAGAATGTCATTTAATTGTTTATAAGGAGGTAAGGGCAACCTTGCAGAATAGGGACTGAATTTTGGATTGGTGCTTAATGTTTTTGCTTTGGGAAGCATGCTTTATCAAGGATTTACAGCACACATTTTGGCAAGCTTCTGTATGCAATCCATGAAAGAAATGACGTTTTTGGAAGCTGTGCTAATTTTTGGAAGGGTGGTGGCTGCAGCAGCTGATGAACATCATACTTTGCTATCACTCAGTTGTATTTGCAGAGATACTGTTTGTGAATGGTTTGCCTATTCTTATCAGTCTATCACAGTGACCTATCAAATCCTGCCTATTCAAACATTCTGGACACCAGCCTCACTTTCTGGAAGGTTATTTAACATCTCCTCACTCCAAGATATGTGAAAGGATGCTCCAGCATACACTTTTATATGACCTTTGTCATTGGTGCCTTAGGAAAGCTTTGCAGAGGTGATACTGATTTTAGGAATCTTGCAGAACTTTTTTTTGTCTGTGATATTTTTGGAATTTAAAGGGTAGAATCCCTACTGTGCTTGCTTTATTTATGACAAATTTTTGATGTACATCCCTTTTTGTCAGAATAAGTGCTGCTCTTGAAATACCCCTTGCCACAAAATCCCCAGTAGGGAAGAGACTGCACCAGGGCAAGTGACAGCAGTGTAGACCCCAAACTGTGTGCCTGTGGCCAGGGTCGGTGTTGTAGTTCCTACATGGCACTTAAAATAAGCTCGGCTCCCTTATCCATTTTATTTTCAATGAATTGTGTTCAGGTTTGTGTTATCCAAGGGTGTTCAATTTTGGGTCAAAAAGGTGGATGTTCCTTCTATGTTTACCGGATTTATGGTTAATCATAGAGGAAAATTCACATTTTAAGTGTCTAAAATTGTTTTTTAAACATTCAAGAAAAATACCCCTCAGGGATGAGAGAGGAAGACCCCCTGCCCCCGTCAAGGGAGTGGGTGGAAGTTGGACCTCAGAACCTGTGCATTCCTTCTCAAGCTTCACCATCGGGATCTGTCTGCTGTGGGGCCCACTGTCACCACCACCCACTCCCCCAGGCCCATCCTAAGTGTGCCTGTCCTTTTGTTGCCTTTACTCTTGATGGATTATGCTTAGGTTCATGCTTTCCAGGACTAAATCATTCTTTGGTATTTAAAAGGTGGATATTCCTTCTATGTTTATGTTATTTATGGTTAAACATAGAGGAAATTCCACGTTTTCAGTATCAAATGCTGCTTGGAAACATTCCTGGACTGAAACCACCATCAGGGAAGAGACAGTAAAGTTACCCCCCCTCCAGGGTAAGTGGAAAGATGGTGGACCCCAGAATATGTGCTTAATTGATGCCATATGTCTGTGGACCACCCACCCATCTCAAGAGCTACCAGCTCAGCACAGAGGCGGGGTCTGCCGTCACAGTTTCTCCATGACAGTGGAACACTCTTTTCTGTACAATGTTACATTTGGGTTTGATGGCTTGTACATAGGTTCATGCTTTTCCAGGATTAAATCTTCTTTGGTATTTAAAAGGTAGATTTTCCTTCTATGATTACGTGTTTAATGGTTAATCATAGAGGAAAATCCACGTTTTCAGTATCAAATGCTGCTTTGTGAATATTGCCGGACCACCGTCAGGGAGGTCGGGGAGGACTGAGTCCGCCAGGGTAAGTGGAAAGATGGTGGGCCGCGGAACATGTGCTTCTTTCGTGCCATATGTCTGCCGGACCATCACCTTTAGAAGCCCCCTCCCACTGAGGACTTGGCAAACAGACTGTGGTGGTGTTATTTATCACAGCGATGCCACAGGACTGAACACAAGCTGCTTGCTGTCTTGCTTGCATTTTCCATGAACTGTGCTGAGATTTGTCCTTTCCAGAACTCAGTCCTTCTTTGGTATTTAAAAGGTGGATATTCCTTCTATGTTTACGTGATTCCTAGTTAATCATAGAGGAAAATCCATGTTTTCAGTATCAAATGCTGCTTTGGAAATGTTTCTGGAAGAGGCTGTAGGGCCTGGGGAGGTGAAAAGACGGTGGACTGCACATTGTATCTTAGTTAACAGGGTATGCCTGAGGGCCATCTTGATAAGCCAACTTGGTAAAAACTGTATTGTGGGTCTGTTGCACCAATTCTTCCATGGAATGTGATCTTTCATCTTTGACCACTCAAACACAGGTTCGCATTTTCCTGGACGGGATCCTTCTTTGGTATTTAAAAGGTAGATTCTCCTTCTATGAGTACATTATTTATGATTAATCATAGAGGAAAATCCACGTTTTCAGTATCAAATGCTGCTTTGAAAACCTCCGACGATGTGAACTCACCATCAAAGAAGGGATACTATCTGTACCCCTCCTGGGTACAGAGTGGACAGGCACAGAATTGTACTTTGTATGATATATGACATGTATTTACTTGCCCTCAGAGAGTCATGTGATTTTACAAGACTATGTTCTTGGTATTGCTTCACTGACAATGAATGAAATTTGTTCTCTATACGTTTACCATGTTTATGATGCATTTTTCTGGAATCAACTACTTTTGCTATAACGACTCCCACCTTAGAGAATACTTGGGTGTGTTATCAGTTTAGTACAAGGACACTGGTAGAGGTACTACTCCAAGGGAATTGAGTAGATGGATGTCTTGTCCACTCATGGGCGTGTGTCCCACATGTAGGTGTGCTGCCTGCCCCATCTGGTTATCTTCAGTCCTCTTCTGAAGCTGATACCACCTTTGGCACATGAGAGTGGCTTCCTTGCCAGTCCTATCATTTGTTATTTGAAGAGAGGTTGTCTTTCATTCGTTCACTTTATTTGTGGTGAATATATAAGGGTAAGCTCTCTCTGAGGAGCCCGTGTGCTTGGGAAGCCTTCTGGGAAACAAGGCTGACTTCAGGGATCTTTGAGAGGGTCTGGCCTGCTCAAGGACTGCAAACGCATGGTTGGTTAACTATGGGGCTGCTCGAGACCTGGTCCTCATCCCATGCATCCTTCTGAGAACTTTCTAGAAGAAATGTTGACTTTGGGGATGACATGGTAGTTTTCTTTCCAGAGCTGCTGCTCTATTTAGAAAACTGTTTTCCTTAGTGAGCCTGTTTTTTGTAATGACAAGCATTCATGGGGCCACCACTCTGGCAGGTCTGACTAGACATGACACCAGCTGCTGGAAGGTGACCTCACCATCAGTTCATCTCCCAGATACATGAAAGAATGAAGCCACAAAGCCAATGTCTAATTTAAATGTGGTTCATCTGGTTTACCCGCCTCCTTCTGCAGCCCATTCTGAGAGTGACTTTTGGGCACTACTGTCTACTTAAGGGAAGAAGAGGGCTGCTGGTGCCAGGGAAGGGTAAGGATGGTCCAGAGCACCCAGTGTGTTTGCAGGACTCATCATTGGGATGGTTAAGCTTCAGTATTCTCTTTGTCTAGAGATGTCCTCTTTGCCAACGGTGATGAAAAGACTCTTGGATTACGTTGTCATTGTCTGTTTAATAAGAGAGAGATGGCCTATAGGGATTTCATTTTCCTTTGGTGAATCTTATGCTAGATGAATGCTTTTGAGTAAACATTTACTGCTTGGGTGGCTTTCTGAACACAATGCCAAATTACGAGAAGGAATACTTGTCTTAGCACTGTTATATGATTTGTGAGTGTGTGGTTGAACGTGGACTGTGTTGGGCTTTTCTTTAGTTTTTCTTTAATGATACATGTTACTGGGTCTTCTAATCCCTGTTAGCTAATGTTCACCAGGAGGACTTTCTGAAAGTGATAGCTTTCGGCAGAGGCAGAGGCAGAGGTTCTTTCCCCAGGTGTTTTCTCAGGCCCTAAAGGGATTTCAGCCACTTTATAGTCACTTTATTTCAAGTTATTCAGGATTTCTCTCTTTTGGTGACTAATCCTGTCTTGAAGAGATGCTAGGAAGTAAAGCCAACTTCAGAGCAGGATCACAGCATATAAGGCACAGGGCCCAGGTCTAGGGTCAACCAGATAAGACTTGTCACCAACTCTTGCCCTTGGTAGCAGCCCAGCAGGAGGAGATGTCCACTCCAACAAAGACCTGGCACTGTCCTCACCTGGTCTTGGAGCTGCTCTTTGGTGCTTGAAGAGAGGATACCCTTTGTATGTTCTCTTTACTAACAACGAATATGCAGGGGGTGACTCTTATTTGCATATCAAACTTTGTCTGGGAGGGCACTTGGATCCCACTCCCTCTTCAGGACAAGGCTTCTGATGTCAGCCCCTCAGGTTTGGCCTGGCTTCCTGGTCATAGATTGTGAGCTTTGCTGTGATGGGTTCTCTCTGGGTTCTCTCTCCACCCTCGAGGCCAGGCTCTCCCTCTGAGGGACTGTCTGGAGGCTGTACCATTCCGGTGGGGGGCAGGGGAAAGGCCTTTTTGTATATGCTATGGCATTCATTGGTGGTTTGCTTTTTTAAGGATAAATTGCACATGGCCCTTCCCTTTCTTGGTACTGCGTCATATCAAGGAAGGTTCCTGTTCACAGCATCAATCTTGCACCTGTTTAGGCACATGTGTGGATGGGCAACCACGGAGCCAGAGCTGAACTGATGATGCCAGTGACCTGAGCTACTAATCCCAGCCTCTGTCCTTGAGAAGGAGTCAACCTTGAGTGAAAGACATTGATGTCAGGGCCATACTAAGGCGAGTGTCTGGGTGAAGTTCTCAGAGCCTGCCCCTGATTACTGGGACGGTTGAACAACCATGCTGGCCTGTCCTTTGGGGATATATCAAGTGGAGACCCACTGAGTGTGCTTTGGGCATGTGTGTTTTTTCATCATGGCTCTGGTGTTCCTAGAGTCTAATGGTGGAGGTGGGGTTCTTGTTTCATTTGTTTTGAGGCAGGTACAGATGACACATTCTTAGATCCAGTCATTTCTAGGATCTTCACATCCAGCCTCAAAAAAGGAACATGGATTAGCATTCTTCTAGATCTGAGAATGTCTATGGACACCTTCTTTCCTGAAGGGTTCATGTCTTCTGGTTTTTAAACCTACACACCTTGTGTCCCTTTGGAGGAAGATGGCAGTTCCTTTCTCTGTGTAGCTGGGTGATATTTACAGCAAGTTCACCAATGTACAGTGAGTACATGTATCCAAAGACATTCTTTTTATTAGAAGCTAGTCTCACCTGCAGTGAGTTCTGGATATGACACCTTTCAGGGAGAGACCACAGCATGCAAAGTGCAGAGTACAGAGCCCAGCTCTAGGGTCAACCAGATAAGACTTGTCACCAACTCTTGCCCTTGGTCTCAGCCCCACAGGAGACGTCCACTCCAGCGAAGACCTGGCATGGTCCTCACCTGGTCTTGGAGCTGCTCTTTGGTACTTGAAGAGAGGATACCCTTTGTATGTTCTCTTTATTAATGATGAATATACAGGGGGAGACTCTTATTTGCGTATCAAACTCTGTCTGGGAGGGCACTTGGATCCCACTCCCTCTTCAGGACAAGGCTTCTGATGTCAGCCCCTATCAGGTATGGCCTGGCTTCCTGGTCACAGAATGTGAGCTTTTGCTGTGATGCTGTCCCTGAGTTCTCTCTCCACCCTTGGGGCCAGACTTTTCCTTGGGAGGACTTCCTAGAGGCTGTGCCACTCTGGTGGGGGGCAGAGGAGGGCCCTTTTTGTACACGCTGTGGTGTGCATGGAATTTATTGGTGGTTTGCTTTTTTAAGGATTATACATGGCCCTGCCCTTTCTTGGTATCAAGTCATACCCAAGAGGCATCCTGCTCACAGCATTGACCTTAGAAAGGAGACCTTGATGTTGGACCATTTCAAGTATAACATATGAGTCAACACAGAGCACTGGCTTTATTTCTGGTGGTTTCCAACCTGAGTGACAATCCCCCAGGAAGGCTTCCTGGAGATGGCATCAACCTTTGGGAAGAGAGTGAGATTTGCTCATCAAGGTGCCTCTCTGGTGCTTGAGTGGACATTATTCAGCTCAGTCCCTAAGATGAGTGAGTCTGTAAGAGCTATCTCTATGTCATTTGTGATTCAACTCCTGCCTGAGATAGTCAACTGCATGGGAAGGCAGCTCTGGGGACCACCTGAGGGAGCCATCAACACTTCTTCAGGTACGTGAGAGTGGCAGACAGATGGAGGGCACCTGCTTCTGTCTTGATGTTTATGTCCCAGTCCTTTGACCGCCAGCATTCTATTCACTCTTAGGATGCAGAAAGGGATGCTGGTTAATCCCCGGTTTTGGTCCTGCATTTGTGGAGACATTCCTTATGCTGTGTGACACCCTGACTGCCATGGGGTCATCCAGACCTGAGGCCAGCATCAGGAAAGGGGCATTTGGAGAAGCCCCTATCCCAGGAAAGCGAATATCCCATTGAAGAGAGGTGAGCACCTCACCTAGTGATAAATCTTGTAAATCTCATGCCCTGCTCCCCTAAGCAGTCAGTTTCTGCTCCTTTCTAAAGGGCCTTCTGTGAGGCAGAGGGTGGGCACTGGCCATGGGTCTACTCTTTTCTAACATGGCCTCATGGATGTGATGCCAGCCTCTGGGAGGCAACATTGATGTCAATGCCTCTGTGGGCTGCATGAGGTGATGAGGACCACAGGGCCTTTGCTTCATCTAAGATATCAATTTGTCCTGTCCTCTTACCCATGGTTCCCAATGCATATGAAAAGAACTTCCTGGAGGAGGCGCTCATTCTCGGGTAGTGATGGTGGCTCTATGCTCATGGTGTTCCTTAGAAAATAAGAACCTGAGCTCTGTATGTGCACTGGAAGGCCCGTAGGTTCAATCTCCTTTTCAGGAACAATTCCTAATCTGGAGTTGTGCCTGAAAATGAGGCTGATTCTGTGGAAAGGGTGCTGATGTCTGACCCTTCCTAGGCCCATGGGATGGAGAGCTGACTAGTGGTCACACACCTGGCAGGTGGTGTTTGCCACTTGGTCTGCTGATTCTACATCTCCCATCCCTCCCTAGGATGTATCCCGGGAGACGAGGCTGGCCCCGTGAATGGTAGTGATGAACCTGCCAATGCTATTATTGTTTGGTACTTAAAGCGAGGTTGCCCTTTGTATATTCTGTTTATTGACATGCAATATACAAGGGCAAGCTCTCTGTGAGTATCAAACCTTGTCTTGGACCCAGTCCACACTCAACGAGGAATGCGGTATGTGTGTGCATGACCATGTGTGTCAGTTTTATGTGTGGCAAATTGCTTGTGGATCACCATTTTGATGAGATGACTTCATGGGCACATGGACAACTTTAGGGAAAGAAGCAACCTCAAAGATACCCCCTCTTCTGCTTGTGTGGGTGGGTACAAAAGCATGCACTCTGTGTGTGATCTGGGATCATGCTTTCTGAATGGGCGGTCACCTAGCCTGGGCTCATGGCCAGGTCAGCCCTGGTGTGGGGCAGAGATTTTGTTATCCCTGCTGTTTTTGGAACTTAAGTGTGCATGTTATGCTTGGTGTATGTGAACTGGTCCACTAACCCTCAGCGTCTAATTCATCCCCAGGACCCCACCTTGAAGACATACCAAGTTCACCCAAGGCAGTGGCTTTCTTTTCCGTGCTAACCTTTGGTACTTGGAGAGTGGTTATCCCTGTCCTGTTCGTTATACTCATGTCGAATCGTACAGGGTCATCCACTTTTTCAGTATCAAGAGCGCAGACTCTGGAGCTCAATATCCCATGTCTGGATCCCGCTTCTGACATTTACTAACCATGCAGCCTGGGGCAAGGCTTTCATCATGCTATGCCTGTTGTCTCCCATGTCAAATGTGAATCATATTGGCATTCACCTTGTAGGACAGCTGGGTCTGAATAAATTAAGACATGTACACAGCTTAGAGCCGAAACAGGTGCTCAGCACTTCATAGGGTGTAGCCATGACTCTTGTGTGCAATATAACTGGGATTGGTGGTGGCGGTGGTGGTCTTATTATTTATTATTAAAATCTCTCCTTGGATTTTTGGACAATGTCAAGACATGGAAGTCAAGTCTGCCATCAGGTATGTAAATGGATTACTGAGCCCAGCGTGCATGCTGCATTTATGATGGGGGCCACTGACACTCTTGGTGCTCAGCAGATAGATGTTCTTGTGATGACTTTCAGAACATGATGGCCAAATGCAATGGGGGTCAGCAGGCCAATGTCAACAGGGCTACCGAGAATGTTTGCTCCACTTAAGAGAAACAGTCCCTGAATTCTTGACCTCTGCCACCACCCGCCTTTTGAAAGACTTTTGTGTGATGATGCCAAGTTTAGTGAGGAGCAGATTCAATGGCATCTTGCTTAGAGAGAATGCGTAAAGAGAGGCCATTCATGGTGCATGCATCATGTACACCTGTATGATGTATGGTGTGTGCATGTGGGTGTGTGTGACTGGGCTTGCCAAATAACAGCCACCTTAAGCCAAGGACCTGGAGGTGCTAGTGTTCCTGTCCATGACACTGTATCACACTTCAGTGGAAATTATCCTTGGTGTGTTTACTTTATTTGTGATGAATCAGGATACAAGGACGATTTCTTGTTGCATATCAAATCCTGCCTCAGCAGACTTCCTAGATGCCATGACAAGTTCTATAAAGAGATGCATATGGTAGCACATGTGCCCTGACCTCAGGATCCTGGAGACAGGGCTGAGCTTGGCAAGGGGCCAGTGGACTCCTTGGTAATGCCAGGAATCTGCACTGATCATGGAGGTGGGTGACCTAGCATCTTCATGGCTTATCAAATCCTGCTTTTTGGAGGCACTTTCTGGACATGAATCTTAGGGACAGATTATCAGGGCCAGATCCTCTTCCTCTACCCAAGACTGTGACTAACTACCAACCCCTGCCCACCGCATGTGCTTGACTTTCAATGTGTGAAGCTGACCTACTAACCCTCATTGTCTGGACCACCTGAAAAGAACATTCTGGAAGAGACTTTGCAGAAGCAGCCAAGTTCTTCTTGAAGGCATGGTTCTTTGGTACTTAAAAGAATGGCCGTCCGTAGTATGGTCTCTATATTTAAGATGATTAATATCGGACAACCATTGTTTTAGTATCCAGATTTGCTTCAGAAGGTTTCTCAAGCACAGAGCCGACATCAGTGAGGGGGCATCAATGCCTGCCCCACCACGAAGTGTGAATTTATGGATAATTTGTAATAACTAATTCAATCATCCCAGAATGCAAAATGTCAGTTTGATTTCCTTGGACTAATGCCATTTTGGAGATACCATTTGAGGGTTTAGGACATACAATTTTATTTAGAAGAGGTTGACAGATTTTCATCTGTCTTTTTTTTTCTTATTATAGCTCAGCCTGAGGAATTCCTTGAAGAGATACTGTGGTCAAGCATCTCTCTAGAATAGTAGATCTGGAGCATGGCATTTGGGTCCAATATGCCCTGATCCCTGTTGTCCCTTCCAATCATGGAAGACTTCCTGTAGGGAATGCAAACATTAATGAAAACTGACTACCTTTCCCATCACTACTATTTTTTTGGTGCTCCTAAGTCACTTCTCATGAGATATTTGGTTTGTTCTTGGTATATGTGACATGGTCTCATGGCTTTTTTGGGACCCACCCATTTTAGAGAGACTCTCGTATGGAATAAGACATTGTGGTCAACAGCACCTCTGAGGTGTGTATGTGTGTGTGTGTGTGTACATGTGTATCACATATGAGTTGTTGGCTATAGAAGTATTTCTCATACTTTAAAATGCTTCTAAGATTTTCATCACCTAGGGATCTTGTTAAAAAGCAGATTCTGATTCAGGGACCAAGATTCTGCATTTTTAGCAAGTTCTCAAGTGATGCTGATGCTGCTGGTCTGTGGACAATACTCGTAGCTGTTGGGGGCTGGAGATTTTGTGCTTTATTTGTGGTGTGTGCCCCTGTCTCCCCACATCCCATATGCCATCCATCATGAGAGAACTTCCCAGAATCAACACTCTGCTCTTTGGTTTTTGAATAATGGGTATCTGTGATAGATTTGCTTTACGTATAAATGTCATGAGACTGTTCTTTTTTAAAATCAAATCATGCCTCAAGGGGCTTCTCAGATATAAGAGCTACTTCAGGGAGGGGCCGCCGGTGTCAATCCACTGCAAGATTTATCAAGTGCTGGGCCAACAACAAGCTCACCCCCTATTGACGACTTGGGCCATCTAATTCCATGACCCTCCATTTCCAGTCAGTCCTAAGGAGGAATTCCGGGAACCAAGGCCATCTCTGTGGTAGGGACCCTGTCTTCGGGAATCAGTGACAACCCATGTTATCATAAATAGTATTACCCATGATGCTTCCTTACCTATAACACACCTTCATCTGCTAGTTTCTTGTCCTCAAATACCATCTCTCAGGATTACCTGGAGGAGGTTTATTCTTTTCTTTCTTTTCTTTTCTTTTTTTGCAGTTTTTGAACCTGCCACCTCTGGCATATGGGGCCAGCGCCTTACTTCTTTGAGCCACAGGCACCGCCTGCTTTTTCTTTTCTTATTGAACCTGTCTCAGACTCTTTCTGATCCACCTTTGGGGTTTAGGCTTTGGTGTCAGGGCCAGGTCTAAGCCTTGGGACCAAGACATGGGAATGGATGGTTGATGCCAGCATGTGTGCTTTTTTTATAGGATGTGAACATGTCACCCCTGGTCCTGGGATTCAACTGATCCTAAGAAGAATCTTTGGAGGCAAAGACGACAGTGGGGAAGAGGCCGTGGTTTTCGGTTCAGAATTATTCAAGGATATTTGAGGAGAGGTTATCCTTGTTATGTTCGCTTCATTCATCATGAATAATACATGGTTAACCTCTTTTTGAATATCAAACTCTGCCTCGGAGGGCCACCCACACAAGAGACGTGAGAGTGTGTGTTTTGTGTGAGCCATGAGCCTCGGGCCCCGATTCAGAGCTTCCTCAGGATGCTTCCTGGAAGTGAGGCTGGTGGGAGGAAGAGCCCTGGGTTGCTTTGCCGTGCTTGTTGTGAACTTGGTGTGTTGTTATGATTTATATGGAGTTGCCTCCCCTTTCAATGGCAACCTGTGTCTGACCCTGGTGGCTGGGTCTGGGGTCCAACACAGGCTCAAGTTTGCCCCAGGACCAACCCTCCAGACCCAACTTTTTCCGAGTGGCTTCCTGAGGGAGAGGATGTGGTTTCCCATTCAATTGGGGTACTTGAGGAGAGGAGCGGTTACTTGTTCCGCTTCATAAGATTTCTCTGAGGTTGATCTGTTTTTGAATGTCAAGTCTGGTTCAGAGAGCTCCCTGGACACAGACCTGACTTCTCGTGTGTATGAAAGATAGGTTCACTTCAATGCTGTTCCCCATTCTTACTGCAGTCACTGGCCCCAGTGTCTACTTTCTCCTCAGGTGGACTTCTGCGAGGGACTGCTAACTGTTCTGACGTGGCTTCTCATCCTGCCATGTAGCTCATGGAAAGACTAGGGCTGGATTCCCTTTGTTCATTCCTTGGAGTTCCCACAGCCAACATGTCTTCAGCTCAATAACTACTTCAGAGGGCTTCCTGTCCCTGGCATCCAGTGTGGGAAGAGAACACAGGCTTCAGAGTACCTCCAGGTTATGGACAAGAGAGGCTGGCCTAGATCCCAAGGTTGGTGTCACCTGGGCCCCACGACCTCCAGGATGGCATCCCGACAGAGGGCAAACATGAAGCTGCCACCAGCCACAGCTATGTACTCTGTCTTGATGATTGTAACATTAGCCATGACCAGTATGGCTGAAGCCTTAGATGGCAGCCTATTGGGATTGCTGGTTTCACAGTAAGAAAACTGTCAGCCTTTGCCTAAGGTATGTGCATACAGAGTTGATCAGGAATGTGCACTATATTGAGGAAAATGTCCCTTGGCCCACTAACCCAGAGAATTTGTCCCACCCTCAGGAGAAGCCCTAGAAATGATGCAAGCTATGGAGATGAGATCCTGATGTTCTCACAAGTATCATCACATGGGACTTGGCAAAGGACCCTTGGAGTGCTGTTGCATTTTTTTGTGACAGACACCACACTGTTGACATCATTTCAGCATCATGGAAGAATGTGTGAAGGAACCCCACCTTCAGGGAGGAGGCCTGTGTCAGCACCATCACAAGGTACGTGGGGGTTGGTCCACCTGTGCACTGATGGTGACTAATGGCTCCCAGCACATGCAGTCTGTCTTTAGGGGACTTTTCAGGGGAACTGTTTCAGTGCTTAGCTGTACTCCATTTCCCTGGAAGAGAGAGTTTCAGTTTGGGGAGTGCCGAATTGATGAGATACATTAAGCAGCCTTATCAGTCCCCATTATCTGCCTTATCCTGCCTGTGAGGACCCCTCAGAACAATGGAAAAGTCCAGGAAAATGTTACTGCCTTCAATGTCAGTCCAAGGTTTAGGAAGGGCTGATGGAATGGAGGCCATGGGGCATATTGTTCAACTAGGTCACAGGCCTTCTTTGTCTTTGACCCTCAGCATCCAGGCAACCTACAGGAGGCTGTGAGGAGACTCCTCCTCTGCCATACCTAAAGAGGACCTATCCATGGTGGGTTCAGTCTATAATGCTTTCTCTGTTAAAATGTGACACAGCATTACAGCCTTCCTGGATATTATTCCAGCTTCAAGGAGGGGACATCAGTTCGGCATCTCCCTATCTGAAAGGATGGTCCATCACAGAGCATGTGCTTTAGTTAGGATTAAGCCACATAGTCCCCCAAGCTGTGGCTTGGAGGCATTGGATGTCTTGAGGGCAGAGCAGTGTTGGGGTAACTGTGGGACCTTGGAAATATTGGCGTCTAATCACATTGGAGCTGCTGTTTTTCAGGACAAATTCCTTGGAGACACTCCTGTGGACTCTGTCCATGATAGGGGAATGGATGGTTGATCAGAGAACATACATTTTATAAATGATGTATGTCAACTGATCCACAGTCCCTACCTATCCAGTGACTTCTCCTGGAGGCCACAGCGGCTTGGAAGAAGAGGTGGTGGTTTCCTAATTGGTGTTATTCCCTGGCACTTTAAAACATGTTCTCCTTGCTGGGTTTACTTTGTTTATGCTGAGTCATCTGAGGGAGGGTTTGTATTTTTTAAAGTATTGACGTTGGTTGGGGAGCTTCCTGGAAAGAGCTCCTGCCTGCAGCCCCCTCCAGGTGCAGGAATGCATGGTTGGCTGGAGAGCATGGGCTTGGTTACAGTGTGTACCACCCAATCCTCCTAACCCTCAGTCCCCAATTCCTCCTTAGGAGGACTAGCTGGAGGCCAGGCCCACTCTGGTGAAGATGTGGCTCCTCGGTATTAGCCTTCGGTACTTGAAGAGTGGTTATCCCTGCTGTGTTCGCTTTATTTATGACGAATCATACAGGGACATCCAGTTTTTCAGTATCAAATACTGCTTTGGAGGGCTTCCTGGACTGCATCCTGCCTTCAGGGAGGAGGTCTTGGCAAGGTATGTATGTGGTGGGTCAATCACGGTGCATAGGCTTCCTTTGTCACGCATGTCACTTATCACATTCAAGATCAGAATCGAATCACTGAGAAAGATGGATGCCTAAGAAGGCTGTGAGTTTCTGAAAGGGGTGTTGGTATCCAGATCAAACCACCATGAAAAGTTGACCAGTGAGAATCACACAAAACATCTACCACCTGCTCCAAGTAAACCTCATCCTTAAGTGGAATTAGTGCCTGGGGCTATGCCTACATGAGTGTGTGGTATGTTTTATCACATGGTTGACTAATACATAATTGGTCATTCTTATTGCTCTTGCTCCCAGTAGACTCTTTTTGAAAAGAGTTAAATCTTTCCCAGGAAGGGTTTCTGGAAACAGTGCCAACTTCTGGGGAGACATGGCACACACCTCTTTCTGAGTAGTTGGAGATTTAGTTAAGCAGAGTCTTAGCTTTGTTTCTCCAACACATCCCCCTTAGCTCACTGTCCTGCAAGGAGTATTATTTCCAGTCAGTCCATTGGCATAACTGCCATTGGGAAGGGATATTGGCTTTTGGCCATGATGTTTTTATGATAAGGCTCTCTCTCTATTATCAGAGTCTCCTGTTATTAGCATAATTATGTGGTGTATGAATTGATCAACTAACAGAGAATGGTTTGATCTTTCCACAAATAATGACTGGGTGCACACTATTATTCTAGGCGATTCTAGACCTTAGCAGAGAGTAGTGAACAAGATAGTCGTTTTACATGTGACCTTTACTTTCAGATGGAAGAGCTAGATAATAAAACACCAATTATGAAACATAATTTTGTTTACTGTTCAGTTTTTTGGAGAAAAGGAAAGCAGGGACAGTGCCAGAAAGAGGGAAAAGTGAGGTGGACATTTGTGTTAAATACAGGGGTCTAGAAGGTTGGGAATGGGAATGCAGTAGGGTGGACCAGATAGCCATCTGGGAAGGGACCATTTCATAAAGAGGACTCAGACCAGAAAGCTCTCTAACATCTGTAAGAAAAGTGAGGAGCCCTGGGGGTTGGACTGGGCTGAGGGGAGTTGCTGGAGCTGGGCCAAGAGAAGCAGCTGTGGTGGCTCACAGGGTTTTAGGTTTTATTCTGAGTGACACAGAGGTAATAACAGGGCTATGAGCAGGGAGGGACATCTTATCTACCTTTAAGAGCTCACCTGACCACAAAGGGTGCTGCTTTGACTGAGTGGGGCAGCCTCCCCAGCTTTACCCTGTACCTCAGGAGCACCCTACAGTGGCAGCAGGGGGAATCCCCAGCTTGGTGGGCTTGGCAGAAGGTTTGCTGGCACCTTGATGTGCCTGATCAATAACTGAGTGTGCTCTGTTGAGGAGTCCCAGGCCCTTTACAGCAACCCTGGGGTCACACACCATGGAGTGCTCCTGGACTGTGATAGGCAGCCTCCCTCTTCTTGTTTCTGAACCTTTCCTGTGTGGACTCAGGAACACAATGCCAACTCCAGGGAAGGGGGACTGTGTCAACATCACTCCAGGGGAGGTGAGTGGAGGGCCCCTGACTGCCACTGTGCTCTCAGATACATGCCCATCACCTCACTAATGCGCAGTGTCCACTCTGCCTGCAGGATGGTGGTGGAGGCAGCGCCCCTGGAGACGTGGAAGGGGACTTCTTGTCTTTCTTGTCTCTGCTTTTCTGTGGTACTTGAAGAGAAGTTGTTCGTGGTGGATTCGCTTTACTTATGACGAATCATTCACGGACAACACTTTTTTCAGTACCAAATGCTACCTCTAAGGACTTCCTGGATACAATGGCCTCTTCAGGAAAGATAGTCTTTGTGTCAACCATGTGGAGATGCCAAGAATTGATGGTTGACCATGGATAATGTTCCTGGCCTAGCTGTAAGTCACCTGGTTCCATGACCTGAGCATCCATCCTTCTGTAAGAGACCTCTTGTGGGCATACAGCTCTGGGGAAGTGGCTGTAGTTCTACTGCCAGCATCACCTTACAAGACTTTGAAGAGTGGCTTCCTATTGGGCCTGAGGCCAAGTTCCAGAAGAGATGTTGGTGTCAGCACCATCCAGGGTGTGTGACTGGTTGACCAGAGGGGCATGCAGTCTGTCCACCCTGTGGGCCACCTAGTCACCAACCCTCAGCATCAATTCCACCCCATGAAGATATTCGGAGATCCTGGCAACTTTGGGGAAGCAGCAATGGACTTGCTGTGACGGCTCAGTGGACCAGATGATACGTGGTGTTTGGGGTGTGTGTTTACTAGAATGCCACCAGTCATCATGTGGTAGCTTCATCACTATCACATTCTCCTTGAAATGCTGATTTCTGATGATATTGCCTTCTGATGAAGGACCTGATGCAGCCAGTTTCTCTCCTGGGTGTGTGATTGAATTGTTCTTTGCAGAGCATGTGCTTTATTTCTTAGATATGTCACCTGGTCCTCTAACCCCCAGCATCCTGTTTTCCACAGGAGGATCCCTGGAGGTATGCTAGCTTTGGGAAGCAGCCATGGTTCTCATCTCAGCACCACTTGGGGGCCACTGAAATGTGTGCCCCCTCTTGTCTAGGAGGACTAACTGCACCCAGCTTGTTGCCAGGGAAGGCAGAACCACCAGCGTCCCCTTAAGGTAAGTGCGCCTCGGGTGAGCATGCACTTAATGTGGGTGTATGTCACTCGGCTCGGCCCACTACCCAACGTGATCCCACCAATTTCTAACAGGACTCCGAGAGGGGCAACCACCTTTGCAAGAGAGGCAGTGGATTTATCACCAGTGTTCATGTATGGTACTTGGAGAGAGGCTGGCCGTGATGAATTCGATTCATCAAAGCGAGTCATACACGGCTCTCCTCTCTTTTAGTGTCAGATTCTGCCTCAGAGGGCTTCCTGAGCCAATGCTGTTTCCCAGGTAGGTTTCTGGATGGCTGAGGCCAGGCAAGCACTTTTCCCAAGATGCATGTTACTGTCCCACTTACTCTGGTGCCCAAGCAGACCCCAAGACAACTTCCTTGGATTCTACCAAATTTAGGAAAAACAAGGGAGATTGCTGAGATGTCCTAACTTTCAATTGTTAGAATGCACATGACTAGTTTCTTTTTTGTTATTATCAAATTCAAACTTGGAATTAAATTTGGGCAACTCTTGGAGTTGAATCTTGGGCATCTGGAAGCATGTTTTATTAGTCAACCCTAAAGATATAGAAAAGAATAAGAAGGAAGACCCTTTAGTGTGACCCCTGGGAGTACTCTCTGGGGAACTCCTTTTTTCTAGGTTTACCCAGGAAACAGTGCTTATCCTGCTTTTGCAAATGTGTGGTTCGCTTTGTTTATCATGTCTTCTGTGCTGCTGACATATTTGCATTACAAGTGCTGTGTGCATGGCCAGTCATGTGCAGGAAGTGGCATTTCTGTCCACACTAATCGTCAGTTGGTGAACCAGGGATTGGACAGAGAGTATGGGTTTGCCTTAGGAATTGAGTCACTGGTTCACTCATCCTTAGGGTCCTATCCATCCTCAGAGGCCACTCCCAAGCTTTCCAGGCTATGTGGAAGATGCTGCAAGCAATGCCACCTTATGGTACTCAAAGGGAAGTTGTCCGTGGTGAGTTTGCATTGTTTAATGATGACCAATACATGGTTCACCTCTTTTGGGTATCACATCTCACCAGGTGTCTTCTTGGATCTGATGTCTATTTGGGGGACACCATTCTCTTGCTGGTTTCATGTCAGTGTTCTCAAACATGTGATTGGCCCTGGAACCAATGGATGGGCACTGCTAAGGCTCCTGATCCACATCCAATCTATTCGTGGAAGACAATGCCAGCTTTGGGGAAGTAGCATATGATCTAGATTTAAAACCCTCATTTACTGAGGAAGTGGTAGTGTCCTTGATGTTTCCGGTTTTTTTGTCTCCCCTCTCCCCATTTCTTTTTTTAAAGCAATAGATCCCTCTATTTCACTATGAAATCTTAACTTCTTAAACATGTTGGCAAATTCAGGGAAGGGACATCAGTTTTAGCATTTTTTCAGGCTGAATAAAAGGGTGATTCACTGTATCTGTTGAACTGGAGGCCACACTAAATTCAAGGACAGATAACAGTTCTATTTTCAATTTCTCATTTTTTCTTTTCAAAAAGGATAATTATTCTACTTTATTACCATATTTATGAAAATGACACACGCTTATAATGAAATTCAAGTGATATGAAAAAACCTAAATGAAAAAGAGGGAAAATTATCCAATTCTCTGTGTACCCAGAAATAATCATCAAGGACTTTAGAAATTTCAAACACCTGCCTGAGCATATATGCAAATAGAAATGAAGATAAACAAAGAGAGAGAAAAAATAGTTCACAGATATGAGATCACCTTGTACCTAATCATTTTATTAAAAATGTTAACTATAATTTTATTTCAATTTAACATAAAGAACAAGCTAAAGGAGAAACTGAAAGAATTGATAAATGTTTCTTGCTTTACTATAAGAGGTATTAACTCCTCAAAGATCCCTATAAGGTTAAGAAAAAAAAAAGTGTGTAAGCATTAAGTGGTTGGGATTGTTATGTTTTTTTTTGTTTCAATTTTCATTCCTAGTTCAGAAAGATGAAAAGGTTAGCATTTATACTTTATTCACTTACTATCTCCTGCCTTTTAAAATTTTATGTATTTTAATTTTTCCATTATAAATATTTACATTTTGTTCTATAATTCTTATGGGAGTTTAACCATAGTTCTATATTTAAATCAGTTTGTTACTGGCTAGCAGTTTTTATTTTCCTTAAACTGAAGCTTCTCCATTCCTTAGTTTTAAATTTTAGTTTATATCACAAAGGAATTGAGCTTATTAGTTTCTTCAAGAATGGCTCATGGACACTCACTACATGTGAGGTCTTGAACATATAAGAATATTTTTTTGCTTTTATGCACAAGGGGCAGCTTAGCTGGGTATAAATTTATCAGCCTGCTTGTTTTTTTTCTCAGAAATTTGTAGATACTGTCCCACTGTCTTCTGCATTGAGGCTTTAACTAGCTCTTTTGATGTGGCTTCTCCAGGAACTTCCTACCTAGCTAGACTGTATTTACTGTCTAGTAAATCTTCATGTACTTTGTTGAAAAGACTTTGGGGTATTTTATTCTGTGAGGTATTATATCTCTGAGAATGTCTGACCCTTGCTCTTATGCTTTTTCTCATCTGCCTATTTTTGTTCTATACTGTTCTATTTGGCCCTTGTGATTTCAAGTTCTTTTTAATCTTAGAGTTGCAATATTATGGTTTGTATTTGGTTCCTACTGAATTTGTTGGCTTTAGAATTCCCAGACCAGAGGCTGAGGCAAGAGAATCGCTTAAGCCCAAGGAGTTGGAGGTTGCTGTGAGCTGTGACGCCGCAGCACTTTACAAAGGGTTAATAAGTGAAACTCTGTCTCAAAAAAAAAAAAAAAAAAAAAAAAAAAGAATTCCCATACCATATGGCTAGTATAAATTCTTACCATATCTTTGTCCTGGAGCTATGCTATCTCACAGGAGGCTTCATTCTACCCACTGGCTAGACAGAAACTAACACTCTTATTATTCCCCTGGGCCATTTTAGAGTTTTCTGGTTCCCAGGCCCAACCTCTCTTGGGCCCAAGGTTACATCTATCCTCCTTATACTTGGACTTTATGACTACAGACCCTTGGAGTCTCCAGCACAGCAGGCCCTAGGTCCCTTAGTGGCAGGTTGCAAACTTCTCAGTTATATTAAATTCTTCATTAGCACCTGAGGATTTGCATTTCTTTTATTCCTTTCAGCTGCATGTTTATTTACCGGTTGATTCCTTTCAGCTGTGTGTTATTTACCAGTTATTTACTAAATGCATTTCTCTGCATTTGGGGAGGAAAGAGTTCCCTGTTAGCTCTTGTTGTTTCAATTGAGCCTTTGAGCTGAATGATGGGCTTGCTAACTTGGTATAACATTCTTGCCTTTCGGGTTCTTTTTCTCAGAACTTTGTAGACTTTGCTTCATTGCTTTCTACATTGCTGTAGATAAGCCTGAAGAGAGAATTCTTTTCCCCTGGATATCTGAATTATATTCTTTTCCATAGATACACTGATTCTTATTTTAGTCTTGAATAGTGGTGGCTTTACCAGGATATTACTGAGTCACAATATTTTTTTATAAATTAGCAAATTTAATTCCTTTTTTTTGGGTAGAGATAGAGTCTCACTCTATCGCCCTCGTAGAGTCCCGTGGAGTCACAGTTCACAGCAACCTCCAGCTCTTGGGCTTAAGTGATTCTCTTGCCTCAGCCTCCCAAGTAGCTGGGATCACAGGTGCCCGCCACAGCACCCAACTAATTTTTGATGCAGTTCGGCCAGGGCCGGGTTTGAACCCGCAGCCCTCGGTATATGGGGCTGGCACCCTACTCGCTGAGCCACAGGTGCCACCCTAATTCCTTTGTTTTAATGATTTCTCTTATGTCTATGCATGCTTTTCTATGTGTTGGTCTTTTTTTGGGTGAAATGATCTGTTTTATTAATTTCATTATATACTAGAGGAGAAAAATAATCTGTCATCTGGTCCCAGGCTGCCATCTTTATGTGCACATCCTTCTGTTGTCATTTCCACTGTGCATTTATCTATTTAAAATGATTATACCCAGATGCCCCCTTCTCATTATCACCTTCCACCTTGGCAGAATGCCTTATTACAATGCCAACTTCTGGAATGGACATGGAGTTAGCATCATTTGCCAGG
Source organism: Perodicticus potto (assembly GCA_963574655.1). Taxonomy (NCBI): domain Eukaryota; kingdom Metazoa; phylum Chordata; class Mammalia; order Primates; family Lorisidae; genus Perodicticus; species Perodicticus potto. The sequence goes on from CAUYRH010062289.1 coordinate 61,490, forward strand.
TATGTGAATTCATGTTAACAGTTTATGTTAACATTTTTTTCATATGTCTGCTTTACCTTTAACGCTAGGTATGTAATCTATCCTAGGAAGACTTCATGGAAGTTATGCCCACCACTGGGGACGAGACCATGATTCTGAGGTCAGTGCCAAACCATAGTATAGTAAAGTTTGCATTCAGTTTTTTTTTTTTTTTTTTAAGATCAGTATTAGAAAGCAAACCTGTTTGTAATGGACTTAGCTTTGGAGAGCTTCCTGTACAGAAGGCTAAGGAAAAGATCCTTGCTGTCTGCCTTGATGCTTAATGTGAAATGAAGGAGTGTTCCCTGCTGTGATCAAAATAATGGATTTCTGTGTACTAAATCTCTCCACCATAAATCCCCCTGAAAGTGCTCCTTAGATATGTGGCTAACCTTGGCAAAGGTATTGAGGCTTGGATTAGCACAGGGTCTAAGTTGGGATGGTTGGGGTGTGTGCTATATTCTCAACCCTATTACTGTCAGTCCACTAATCTTCCATATTCACTCTGCCCTTAGGGAGACTTCCTGGAGAAAGCCAACTTTGGAGAAGAGGCATTGACATCGGGTCGGTGCTAATGTGAGGTACTTGAAGATAGGTTATCCGTGTTGCCTTCGCTTTATTTGTGACGAATCATACACGGTTGACCTATTTTTCAGTACCAAATCCCGCCTTGGAGGGCTGCCTGGAGTGGAGTCTGACTTCAGGGGGGGAATTTGGTGTCGGCTCCTCTCCAGCATAAGCAAAGGGGCTGTTGACCATGCCTGACCTAGCAAAGCATGTGCTTTCTTGAAGCTGTGTGCCCTGGTCCTAACCCTGTGTATGACCCATCCTTGGGAAGATTTCTGGAGGTGGTACAACCGTGAGGAAGAAGTGGGGCTTTTCTTATCAGAGCTACTCTGCAGTACTTATAGAGAGATCTTTCATGATATAGTCAATTTGTTTTATGAGAAATCATATATAGTTGACATTTTTAAAGTATCAACTCCAGCCCTAAAACATCGTAGGGCAATGCCAAATTCAAGACCTGGTGCCCACATACTGAAAAGGACAGCTAAGCCTTCCCATATTTGTCCTGGGAGTCCTGTTTATCTGATGCCAGTTTCCTGAAGAGGCAGCACTTCCCTTGTTGGCATCCTACGCATTTGACAAGAGGTCTTCCCCAATGCTCTCTTTGAGTATAGCAGATGTGCTCTGCATACCTCTTTGTTGTAGCACTCCCTCCCTGAATGGCTTCCTGGAGCTAATTACAAGGAAAGAATTGAATATGGCCTGGGCCATGGAGCATGTGTTTTGTAGCTGGTGTGTGGTACCATCTTCCTGACTCTCCGTACCCCTATCCCATCTATCCTTAGGCCTGCTGTCTGGTGGGGCACATCGAAGTGAGCGCCTGAGTCAGGTACTTGAATGGAGGTTGTCCATGATGTGTTCATTTTATTTATGATGAGTATTACATGGCCAATCTCCTTTCAGTACTAAATTCTTCTTGGGAAAACTTCACACAGAGAAATTCCTGCCAGCCCCTGTGCAGGGTAAGGAGATGGATCATTTACTGCATAATAAGCACCTTATGTCTGACTTTCATCACTCAGCTCGTATCTTAGCCATCATTAGGAAGAATTCCCAGAAATGATGTGCCTTTTTAGGTGGGACTGTGGTTTTCTGGTTATGGTTACTCTCTCTTCCTTAAAGATTCATTAGTCAATAAAACACATTTGGCAAACCTCTTTAGCTGTGGAATCATCTCTTGGATGTAAGGCACACTTTAGGGAAAGAGGCTCCTGGATGAATGGAAACACACGCTGTATTGATTTATGCTGTGTCACTATACCTTCAAGTAGCCTAACCCTTGGGTTGGTCTCTGGGAAGCAAAGCCAACTCTGGGAAGGAGGGAGTTTCCTCAGCGGTGAAAGCTGATGGTATTTAAAGACAGGTTTTTGTGGCATGACTTAATTATCCTTGGTGCAAAATAAACATCATTGATTTATTACTACTTTATTACTACATTACGTTGCTAGCTGTGTGACCTCAGGCATGTTCCTTAACCTGCCAGCTCCTCATGCCTCAGTTTCTTCATCTGTAAAATAAGGTAGGCATGGAAACGATATTTATATGAAGTGTGTAGATAGCGTCTAGCACATGGTAAAGTTGAATAACCATTGGTTCTTGTGATGATCATGATTATGTTAATGTAACGTATTATAGCATAGATCTTCATTTATTATTCCCTCACCTTATAGAATTCTTTCTCCTTGAGGGCAGAATTCTTGTCTGCCTTTTTCATCGCTGTGTTCCAAGGTATGCACAGTAGTTGTATTGCTGAACAAATGAACTAATGGAAGTTTGACACTTTTGTTATTAAAATTTCTTTGAGGTCCCCTGGAAGCAAAAGTGAGTGAAGAACGGTCCCCCAAGCCTCTGCTTGGTAATACCATCCTACCCGGACTGTGAGGCTGTCACTCTCTAGGAGGAGTCATCAGCCTTCAGGTCAGGTTGCTACTCCCCATTCTGGGCTAGATGGGCATTACCATGGTCACACAGTCAAACAGCAGCTCCTTCTCTGTGTTAAATCCCATCTCAGAGACATCCTGGAGGAAAAGGAAGCTTTGGAGACACGACTTTGGTGTTCCTGCTCCTCTAGGGTAAGTGATCAGATGCTTTCCTGAGCACAGGCCCCATCTTTGACATATGTGCTTATCCACACCTTAAGCCACCTAAGGGGACAGTCTCTAGCATCATGAGAACTGGTCCACAACAAGACCACAGCTTGAGGGCTCCTTAGAGGTAGTGCCAGGCAGAAGAGCAAGAGCATGGGAGATCACACACAGTTGGAGTCAGCGGCTAAGCCTTGGAGGTGATGCTGCCTTTGGTGAAGAGGCGTCTTGGTGTTCTTGCCCGTGCTGACGTTTGATCCTTGAGCAGAGGTTGCCCTTGGTGAATTCGCTTTATTTATGTTGAATCACACAAAGGCAACTTTTGTTTGAGTATCAAATTCTGCTTGGGATGGCTTCCGAGACCCAATGGCAAGCTCAGGGTCTACACCTCTCCCATGAACAAGAGCGCATGGTATAGACATGGGTGTCTGCACCTCTCCAGTGGACAAGAACAGATGTCAATCGGAGAATACCAGCTTGCTTCATAATGGGGGAAGGTGGGGCCTGTGAAGGATGGTGCCAGTGCTGAATCGGTTTCAGTTTTCACCTCAGACCCTCTGTCTTTACATTACCGCTTTAATTGTTGATCCCAAGGATATTGATCAAAAGTGGTGGCACCAGTTTTTCTCTGAAGATATTTTGACTTTGTGGATAAACAGAGCCTACACTTGACACTGCCACAAGAAGGCTGCAGTCTCCCCTCTTCCTCCATCCCCCGAGCCCTTTGTCTTTTGCTCACCTCCACATGCACTCTGTTTTTCTGTGCCCCTCCTTGTCTCTAGTTCTCTCTTTCTATTTCCCAACCATTGTTCTCAATTTTCTCACGGGGTATGAAACTAATAGATGCTATCAGTATTTCATTCCATTGAATTAAATAATAGTGATAGAAATAATCAACACAAAATAAAACTAAAAACAGCTGAAACGGCACCCAGCAAAATGTGTTCAATTGACTGCAAATTGGCAGAAAAATCCAATTTTCTTGACAACTTTACAGCGGCGACATTTGACCTGGGGAAACAAAATGCTGTAGACACAGCAGCCGTAAGAGTAAGTTCATGGTGGCGGCTTCTATAAACAGTAATATTTGATGTCTACAAAAGCACATTGAGGAATCAAATCTTCATTCAAATTTTTAAATGGAAAAGAATTGATCCTAATGAAAGTGATTTGGGGGAAATAACAAGGGAAATAAAAGAAATGAAAACAGCTCAACAGCACAGTAAAGAAACTAAACAAAGAATTGGATTAGTTTAATGGAATTCACTCTGAAAAACATGTTTTTATGAAAATCAATCTTGGTACAGTTCTTGTTAAGATGGTTAAATCCATGTGTGTTTACAGTGGAACTGGTGGGGTCAGTAGGCACCTGGAGTCACAGCACAGTGTTACTTTGTACAGCTGATCTTTTCCTTCCCAGAGAGTTTCCAAGATTAGTGTGCTGATTTCAGGGGTGACATGTGGGGAAGGTGTCCTCCAGGGGATGTGGGTGCATGTTGTCACCAGAGTATGTGCTGTGTAAATGACATGTATCATCTGGCCCAGTTCCCCTAGGTCTCCTATCATACCTGTGGAGGTTCTAGGTGAGATGCTGACTCCAGAGTGAAGCAGAAGTACCGTGGTCAGTGGGGTCAGGTCTTCTGGTCTGTAGTGACATTGCTGAATACACAGGACGCCTAGAATCTTTCCTTGGACTCCAGTATTGCCACCTTTCAACTACTGGCCCCAAGGACATGTCCTTCTTTGGAGCTGTGTGTCATTTGGTCATGGAGGCTGAGCTTTGTTTGGTAGGTCCTCCTGGACTTGGTGTTTCCAGGGTCAAAACCCTTGGGCATGAAAAGGGGTTGTCATTTGTTGGTGTGCTTCATTTGTGATCAACATTGCATAGTAGGTCTCTTTCAGATCCCTCTCTACCTTGGAGGATTTCCAGAAGCTACACCACCCTCAGGAGGGGGCCAGTCTCCCGGGTAGGTGCCTGGATACAGGCCCTAGACATGCCTGGATGTACTAATGATGTGTGTCTTCTGGTCTGCTAGCTGTCACTGGCCCATCTGTTCTTGAGCACTTCAGGAGAAGCTGCCCACTGTGGGAAGGAGCCTCGGAATGCAGGTCAGTAACCACAGGTCCTAGAGAAAATCTGTCCATGACATGTTTTCTTTCTTTATAACAGACCTTACATGGCTGGCCTCTTGCTCCTATCATAGCAAGACTCAGAGGGCTCTCTGAATTCATGCCAATGTCAGGGAAAGGATTCTGCTGTCGGTCCCACTCCAAAGTTCACAAAATGGGTGGTGGGCACAGAATCCAGACTCTGCTTGTGGCATATGTCGTCAGGTCCCTGACCCTCGCTGGCCAGCCCAACTTAGGAGGTGTGTTCTGGATAGAATACTGACTTTGGGGGAGGCCAGGGTTCTGTGTCTGCTATGCCTCTTTATGAAGAGAGGTCATCTGGGATTCATTTACTTTATTCTTCCTCCTTTATCCCCTCCCCTCTTATGTTTAATGTCTCACTTGCTTTGTTTATGAGGCTAATCAAAGGGTCAACCGATTGTTGTTAAATGTCACATTGTCCTTTGAAGGACTCTGGGATGAGGGCACGACTTGGGCTGGAGGTGGTGTTGGGGGGACCATGGGGTGGAGGCATCTCTGGGGGTGAGTGTTGTGCCTGGGAAGAGGCTTCATGCCTGTGTAGTGGCCCTGGAGTTGTCCCCACCCCACCCCCACCCCCGTCCAGGGTCTGGGAATGAGTGTGAGTAGGCTTTCCTCTTCCTCCTTAGCAAGGTGCTAGGCCTGATCTAAGTGCAAGCACCTAGCTTTTGTATTCAATTCCTGGGAAGCTCTCTGGATTCATTCTGGGGAAGTGATGGCATGGTTGGGATCAGGGCTTGGGGAGGTCCTTGTAGAGTGTGAAGCTCTGGTCCTTGAATTCCCAGGATTTCAGTTACACTTGGGGAGGGTCTTCTGGAAATGCAACCACCTCGAAGCATTCGCCTTGGTCCAGACCTCTCCATGGTACTCGGGGAGAGGTTACCCGAGCAACTTTGCATCTGGACGACGAATGTTGCTCGGTGAACCCCTTTTCGGTATCAAATTCCATCAGGGAGGCATCTTGGAGGCCATGGCACCTTGGGAAGAACACCAGCATCAGCACCACTCTGGGGTACAGGATGGATGGTCGACCAGTTGGAAAGTAATTGTTTCTAATGTACTTCACCTGGTCCACTAGCCGTCCGTATCCACTGCAGCCTGCGCCCACGGGCCTGGGAAAGCCGATTGTTCCTCAGCTCAGCGCCTTTCCTGGTACTTGAAGGGAGATCGACCGTGTTATATTCGCTTTATTGACTTCGAATAATACATGGTTGATCTTTTCTCAGTATCAAATCTCACCTTGGAGGACCTGTTGGAGATGAAGCTCTTTGGGGGATGGGTCTGGGGAGGGAGGTTGGGTGCCATTGAGTCAGCGAGGGACGTGGAGGGCTGGGAGGGGTGTCTGTTGCCTATGTCTGTGTCACCTTCTCACCTTTCATGTCCAATCCATTTTCAGGGCAGTTTCCAAGAGGCAACACAAGCATCGTGCATGCAGCGGCCATGGTTCTTGAGTCAGCGTCACTTTGGGTATTTGAGAAGAGGTTGTCTGTGATGAGTTCGCTTTATTAATGACGAATATAACACAGATGGCCTGTTTTCAGTACCACCTGACACTCGGCAGTATGCGCTGCCATGCCCAAGGTTGGCCCCTCCAGGGTACGTGAATGCATGGGCTCAGCGTATGACATTTGCCACCCTCTCTAGTGATCCTTAGCATCAGGTCCATCCTGGGAGAGCTTCCTGGGGCCACATTGGCTTTGGAAAGGCTGGGGTTTTGCACTGGGATCATTGGCTTGCTGTGTGACGAGTCAGAGATTCTGTCCATTTTCTCTACCTGGTGCTGATGAGGCAGAGCACTCGGGGAGCTGGTCCCCATCAGAGGGCTCCAGGTGTCCCACTGCATGTGTGCCCTGCACCTGGACTGCCTGCCTGCTCGCCCTGCTGCTGTGGAGACCCAGGATAACGCCGCCTTGGCAGGAGCCGCTGGCCCCATGCTGCGCATGCTTCTTGCGGTATTGAGGAGAGGTTGCCCGTGGCGCGTTCGCATAAATCCTGCCGCACAATACACGGTCGACCTCTCTTCAGTACCCAATCCCACCTTGCATGCTTGCTGCGTGCCTGCTGCCGTCGGGAGGGACAACATCCTGGCTGGGGCTCCGAGGGGCATGGCTGAGGCTGAGCACGCGCTTTCCCTGCTTTTCCTTCTCCCACGCAGGTGGGTGGGGGAGGGCGACTTGGAGGAAGAATCCTCCTCTCTGGAGTCAGCGCTGCTCAGTGGTACCTGAAATAGGTTGCCTGTGAGGTGTTCACTTTCTATACGATGAATATTATACAGTCAACCTCTTTCCGTTGCCCAATCCCGCCTGGGACGACTGCCTCTTCATGATGTCGACTCCAGGCAGCAGAAGCCTCTGCCCTGGTGAACCCATGGACTTTGTGTAGGCCTGTGCCACCTGGCCTGTTAGTTTTCCATCTCCAGTATGTTCTCGAGGGCTTTTGAAAGTGGAACAGAATGGCCTCCCCCATTCAGGAGTCAGCAGTACCGCTGGCTGCGTCCTTGCAGGAGGGAGGGCGGTACCGGCTGGGCTTGGCCTTCACCTGCCGGTGCTCATTTCCCGCTTGCACCCCAGCCCCGTTCTGCTTTCAGTGACCTGAACATTTAGCACCTTCAGAAAGCACCTATACCTGGGGGGTGAGGGGGAGGTGGGAAGGGGAAGGGCCGTAGGTAAGGGGTGCTGCAAGAGCAACTCAAGGATGAGCTAGGGCTGTTTGGTATTTATTAGTTATCTCCTGGGCTACAGGAAGTTCTTTCTGAGCGGAGCTTGCATCCTCCTGACAAGTGTGACACAGTATCCTTGTCTTGGACATTTCTGCCCTGTGCCTACTTTTCCCGTGTGGGCTCCCTCCCTGGAACTGTGCCCCTCCACCCCCTAGCTGTGTCCAGTGTGTGAGTGGGGCTGCTCCCATGCCCCTCCTCCTAGCCCTTCAGCCACAGCCTTCCGGAGGGGTCACCCTCACTGGCTGGGACCTTTGTATAGACTCATACCTGAGTCTCCCTCCAGTGCCCCCTCCTTCTTCTGTCAGGGAGAACTTTCCAGAATGCAGTTCAGCTGTCTCTCTGCAGGACTTGGAGCCCCTTTACAGCCTCCCTTCTTTTGCACTCCATACTGAGAACTTCCATGTTCCAATGGGCCACTTCTGTCTCTCCCTTTGAAGTCTCACAGTCTACTGGCTTGTTTCTGTTTACTGTCGTCACTGCACACACCCCTCCTTTGGGAGGCCAGTCCTGGGCAGTCCTGCTCTGCCCTTAGCCTCGACCCTGCAGGGTCCAGTTTTCCCTTCCCCAGGCCCGTGACTCTTGCATATTCCTTTCTCAGGGATTCAGGATACCCAGGGAAATGGAATGGTCCTTGTTCAGCCCTTGGAAATCCTCAGTATGGAGTACAAATTTTGGCCCTGATAACCCTGATAAAAGCAGCCCAGCCACATTCATCAGCTGCCCAGCTGCCCTATTACTGTCTTCTTCCTAGCTCACTCACTGCTCTCTGAAATCGTCTAATGTTAAAGTCTACTTTGTCTACCCTTTTGCCCCCAGCTCAATACTGTAAGATTTCTCAGGTCAGAGATTAACTTTATTGTTTTTATCCTCTGCTGTGTCTCTAACCCTAAAATCCTGGCTAGGCCCACAGTAGCAGAAAGAACAGTGGTGTTTGTTGATTGACTAATGGAGTTCCCAAAGGACTGGATCAGGTTAATCAATCCCCAGGCAAGTGCTGTGCACAACGCAGGCACTCAATAAGATGTGGTTACTGAGCACATGAATATGTTAATTGTTTTTCAGAAATTCTTCACATTTGTTAAAGGCTGTTTGGTTTTCCAGCTTTTTCCTCCCAGGATGTCATTTGAGAGGCTGAGGTTTCTACAGCAGGGACAGGTCAGTTGGGTCTGAGTTCTTTTCTTCTCAAGGGTCAGGAGAGTGAACCAAAACCTCAAAAGAAATGACAAGCCCCAGTGTTACACTGTGGGTATCAACTGAGCGTGCCCCCTACCCCTCCAGTAGACTCTACTGTGCTGAGAGCCAGATGCTCTGGGGAACTCCATCTGCAACAGGCTGGAGCGTGGTGTCAGGGCTAATATTTTATGCATGGACCTGACTAAATGGGAACATTTGGAAATGAAAATTGCTGTTAATGCATCTACACACTTTGGAATATATTAAATGTGTGTTGGAGGGGGAGAACAACATTAGCCTTATTTAATAGCATCAATGTAACCATCTCCACACCATAGCATTAGCAGGCAGGCCACCCCGGAGTCTCTCAGGACGCTGCTCGGGAAGATCGTTGGGTACATCACCTGCTACTTGAGAATTATGTATGGGACACAATGTCAGCCCTGGCTACTATGCATTCGGTAGCATGTTTCAAACTCATTTTAGATCCAAAGATGGTGACCCTCTGCCACTCGATGCAGGATTTCATTAAAAGCAAAATTACTGATTTATCTATTGTTTGAGGAGAAGAAAAAAATAAACAAAGGATCTTTCTCATTTGACAAGCCAAAGGAAAATATCTGTCTCTCAAGCCACCAGGATGAAGGTCTCTGTGGACCCTTTAGCCCAAGGGGTAGTGACTTGGCCTATCTCCAAGGCCATGTGTAAACCCAGCTGCTGGTCCGAGTTCACACAGTGCACACCGTTTTCTGGTACTTGTCACGTGCAAGAGCTCAGCTGATCCCACAGTGCCTTCTGGACATAATGAGAAATTGAACAAAGTGGCTCTGTATCCTCATTCCCTTATTGTTGTGGAGAGGAGGTAAGAAGAAAAATCATAACTAGCTTGTAGGGGTGTTTGCTTTGGTCCTTGGCCCTGGCAGCTCTTAGGGGGAAGGGGGCAGATTCTTTTTCTAAGAGGAGGAAACTGGAGCACAGAGAGGTTGAGTGATTTCCCCAAGATCACCCAGCAGTGTGCAGGCAGGGTCTGGTTTCGGGCTGTGTGCTCTTAAGCACCCTGTTTACGGGAGCTTTAGGAACAGTCCTTGTGTCCTAGAAGACAGTTGGCCTCCAAATTCTCTTTGCATAATGAGATAGCCTGCTTTTCCTAAAACCTAGCTTGCCAGAATGTTCATGGGTGTTTTTCTATGTACCCACCTGATGTCTCTCCAGCATCGAGCCCTCACCTGTTAAATGTGATGCAATGGTTTGTATCTGGCCTAGGACATGGTATAGTGGATGTCTAAAGACCAAAGACCTCCATGGACCTGTATAGTCTGCTCCCAGTTGACAGTCTTTGAGAGCTGTATTCACTGTCTTGGTTGTGCACAGTGAATGAACCCAGTGAGGGTGTCTGGTGAGCCAGAGGGAGAGAACTCAGGCCATCCAGCTGAGCTCTGTGATGTGGGACCAGGTGCCCCCTCCCTCCATCCATGCCTGTGTGCTAACGCCTTGCACAGACTCAGTGGCTGCTGTAGTCCTAGAGACTCTAGGGGGGGTCACAGGCCTCAAGGGTCCTCAAGGATGCAGAGAATCCCTAAAAGTTAGGGCTGAGTAGGACCCCTGAGTCTACCTCTCCTTGTCACACCCTCTACTTACACTTTCAAAGAAGAAAGAAAATTGAAGTCCATGCAGAATAGGATGCTTCACTGTGGCCTTTATTCTGAGGATTGCCTCCAGCTTTCAGGTTAAGACCCACCTCTGGTGAATAAACAGTTTCCTTCTCTGTAAGAACTGAGGTGACCCAGCCCAGAAAGGGCTGCAAAAATGCCAGACTGGCACCTCAATCCCAAAGGGACAGGGGTTTGGCCAGGGCCTTTGGCTGTGCAGCACTGGCTCATAGTAGGTGCTCAGCGAGTGCTCCTTGTGTCACTTCTGGCCACAGACACCAGCTCAAAGTAGATGCTCAAACAGAAGGGAGTATGGAATCAGATCTCTTTATCACTGAGACGGAGCACACAGAACTGTTTGTGGAGTGAATAAATAAAAAAGCATGTTCTCTGGAATAAAGAAGCTGGAAAAGGAAGAAGAATCTGGGGAAGACGGACATAAATCTCCACCAAGTGCTGCCAAGGCTTTATAGCCGAGGCCACTGAAAAGACCCTGCAGAGGCAGAAGGGCCGTTTGTCATGGAGATGGGCTTGAGGGCTGGGAAGCAGGGTGCAATGGAGGCTCGTTCTTCATTTTCCCATTATCTGGATGACGTGGATAGGCTCAGGCACATCACCAGTGTCTGCAGTTGCACTGTCAGCCACAGGGCTGAGGGCTGGGAGTGAGAGGGACCCCAAGGAAGGGCAGGCTTGGCTGGGTAAGCTGTCAGCTTGAGTTCACCTCCTCCAGGAAGCCTTCCTTGATCCAACTTTGCACATATAGAGTTTCATTTTGCAATCAGACATTCATTACTCTGATTCTTGGATCAATAGGTTTCTCCCCACCCAAACTGCAAACTCCCTGGGGCAGGAGCCGTTTTTGATTTGTTCACTATGGTGTCCCTGTTTCTGGCATGGTGTTTAGTCCAGAAAAGGCGCCCAGTAAGGCTTGATGGCCTTCTCTTTCCTTTGTAGATGAGGCTGGACCAGGCATCTGGCCAATGCTCAGAACAAAGATAGTTCATGGGCAGAGCCTACAGTTGATCCCAACCATGAGCCAAGGACTGGGATAGAAGTAGCTGCACCAAACCACTTCTGCCAGGAGAGATGTGGCTGTGAGCACAAAGCCTGCCCTGACCCCAGGAGCATTCCTCGAATCTGGTAAGTGTGTGTCAGAAGGATCAGTAGTTGCCTCCATTGAGCCTGAAGCAGGGATGGAATTTTTCCAGGGTGTGTGTGGTCTAGGGGAACCCAAGCCCATCATTAGGCTCAGTCTCAAGGCAGAGACCATTCCACCTTACTCACCATACCCACGGCAGCTCCTCTTGACTCCATTAGTGTTTGTTGAGTGAATGAGTGATACAGGGCCTCCTGATTTTTGCCTAGGGATCCCCCCAAACTCTGCATGGCCTTACTCCTTAGAGTATAAGGGAGCCTTGGCAAGGCTGGGCCCTTGATGGGGGAACACGGTGGATCCTATCCAGGGGACCTGGCTTCCAGGGTCTCTGGAGGGTGAAGGCCCCTGGTCTTTACTGGGGCAAGAAGCTGTTGCGAAGGTGCGTAGAGCCTGGGATGAAGAAAACCATCCAGAATGCGGCTTGCCACCATCTGTGAGCTCTTCGTTTTCTCTAACACTCAAAAATAGATGTTTCTGTTATGCTCTCTCTTTGGCAGGGGAGCGGCGGGGCCTGCCAAGGCCTGGGGGAGCCCGCCAGCCTGCTGAGTTTTACTGTACAAACAGTTGGGGAGGGGGGGCTGTCTCTGTTAACTCGAAATCCCCCAATCAGTAAACATGCCAATTTAAAGTGTAATTAACTCAGGCCGGAAAAAAATCAGATTTGGACTGCTTTTCACAGTTGAGGTTGTTTTTCTTTTATTTATTTATCTCTTTCCGGGTGTGGTGGTGTCTGTGTTGGGTTTTAGCCAGGAAAAATAGAAGGGGGGTCTGGGTGGGGAGGGGGCTGGTTGCAAGAGGAAACACTGGAAGGGAAGAGAAAGAGAGTGGGGAGGGGGGCCTGACACCTTGACAACCAGGTGGCTCCAACAGGTTTTCAGGTGGCCACCAGGGTGACGCCCACCCTACAGATGGGGAAACCAAGGCAGAGGGCAGTAGAGGGTGTGCCTGGGTCACTCTGTGAGGGCGGGGCACAGATTCCTGTGCCAGCTGGCCCGGAGAGACCCTTGAAACACTCAGTGTTCCCTTCTCATGCTCTCTCTCCTCTCCTCTCCTGTCAGCGGCAGCTCTGCTTTCGATGAATCTGTCTCAGGAGTCCTAGTCCCCAGTGCATGGCCTGTTCCTCCTCTGATCTCTCCTGCTTCAAATGACTCCAAAATGTTCCAGTTCTAAGGGAAGGCGGAGCCCACCCGTGACCCAGTGGGCACACAATCCCCTGCCTGACCTGCAGCTTCTCCCCCACCTCACCAAGGAAGGAGAGCCTTGATGTGGAGAAGACCCCGGTTTCCCCCACATTTTAAAGGATGCTGATTGAGTACCTGGGGGCAAATCTCTCAGCAGGATGGGAGCAGCTGTTGCTGTGGGACTTGGGAGGACTCTGGGCACAGGGATAAATAATGAGTGGAAATAAAGTAAAATCAAGGAGCAGATGGCATGTGCTCCTCCACCCCCTGCCCCGCCCCACTGACAGTGAGCATGGACAAGAATGTCAGGTTCTCTGCCCTTCTTTTTTAAACACTTTGCATGTTATGAAGCTATTTGAATAATAAATACACATTATACAAATGTAAATATGTCTGTGTCTGTATGTTTGAAGTTGAGCTTGTTAAGTAGAAGGTTTCACAATGAAGGTCAACTGCCTTCAGGAAGGATTCTTACAGAGTGTTACTGGACTTTGCCCAAAGAGCACTTTTCAGGGAGCATCCTCCTTAAACTGGGACTCACTCCTGGAGCTCCCTACCCCTGCTGCATGAGACCCTCACATCCTGAAGTGTGAGCCAGAGCCATGAAAAGACGAGATTTTCTAGCAGTCTGAAATCTCAGACAGCTCTCCCAGCCCTGTTGCCTGCCCATGCTGGGCCCCCCAAGGGGGCAGAGGCTAGTGCCCAGGGGTAGAGCCTGTGCCCACGCTTTGACGTTGCCAGCCTCCGCTTGGTCACGACACAGTCAGGCTGAGTCAGACACAGCCCTGAGCAGGAGCCTCATAAATTGCATAATTACCTATGAAACCTGCCGCCACAGCTCTCAAGCCAGGAAGGACACGCTCCGGCTCGCGGTGACTCATGCTGTTTTCCCCAGAGCCTCCGTGCTCCACCGCCTCAGTCTGGCCCGGCTGGGCAGGGGGAGGGGGCGCCACAGCTCGGCCTTGCTTCCTCCCACTGCTGCAGATGCTAAGGCAGGCATCTGCAACCTTGAGGAAAGTTGGGGGGAGCCCCCGAATGGTGCAGCCCCCCAATGGTGCAGCCCCCAATAGTGCTTTCTGCAGCCCCCCAATGGTGCTCTGGATAGATGGTTTGATGACAGGAGGAAACTGAGGCCTTATTTTTGGCCCCATCCATCCCATGGGGGAGGGTGGCTTTGGTTGGTGCCCAAGGAGACCCTTGGGTGAGCCTAACCACAGGGTGAGCCTCAGAGCCCCTGGCTGTCCAAGCTGGGCCTGAGATCCCCAGCTGCTTCTACTGAGTCCCTTGGTTGGGGCAAACTCCAGCTTTTGAAAATCACTACTATCCTTGGCATGATAGCCTCTCCAACCCAAGCCCAGGTCCACTCCAGGGGGGCACTGTGGGATAAAGCCATTCTTTCTTTTTTTTTCTTTAATAAAAAATCCTAGTAAAATGAGATATGCAGGTTATGGCCTCAGTCATCAGAATCTGATGACTTGGGTTCAAATCCAGCCTTTGCCACTTACTGGCACTATGGCTTTCTTGTCTCTGAGCCTCGGTTTTCTCATCTACAAAATGGGCGTACTAGCACTCACCTCAAGGTAGGATGGGAGCGAACTGCTTGACTATGTTAGATTCTCATTAATCTGGTGGCTCCCTCTAGTGATCCATGGCTGGTTAGAATCTCTGCAGATCCTGAAGTCAAAGCACACCTGTAGCTTGGACGTCACCCTGGCCTGAGGACACCCCTGTGATCCAGACTCCCCTTGATACTGGCTCCAGCGTCCAGCAGCTGTGCCCTCCTGATATGCCCCCGCACCTGGCATCATTCAAACAGAACCACAGGAAACTTCAGCCTGTTATGCTCAGAGCAGCATCAAGGTCCCAGACAAAGCTCCTTAGCAGGTCACAGAGAGTGCTGAGGGTTCACAGACATGGGACTGGGCCTTCCAAGAGCGCTGAGCCTCTTCCCCCTACTCCTCACTTTGGCTCCAGGTCAGGGAAAGAAACCTCAAAGACCGTGATCTGGGGCTCCTCAGTAGCCCACAGCCCAGTCCTGCGCCTGTCTTCTCCCAGACTGCCCTGCTGCTTCTGGGCGGGTGGGGTGGTTGAGGGGAGGAGAGTGCAAGGTTGGATAGGAGGGTCTAGAGGTTGAAATTCCAGTCAAGGTCACAGAGTTGAATGTTCAGAGCTGGGAGCAAAGATCCATACTCAGCACAGAGCCTGGCACCAGGGAAGAGTAGAAAGAAAAAATTGGTCACGTACCTTAAGTTGCATCTTATGTACATGAGCTTGGGGTCAGAAGGCAGGACAGGTGAGACCAAGTAATGCTTCCCAGTGGTCAGTGCTGTGACCTAGGCTTGTTCTAGGTACAGTTGGGGCCCCAGAGCTGGCAGGCCCAGCACAGCAGCCTCCCCTGAGTTTGAAAATCTGATTGAGGAGAATTGTAATCCACTGCCATTCTCCCCCTAATTCACAGCTCTGTCCTGCCAGCCCTTGACCTCTGTGATGACTTCCAAAGGGTTAAAGAATGTTCACATGTGTGTATAAATGATCACCCACACGTACACAGACATGCATGTGCCCCTACACACTGATGTGCATTTGCTGAAGGGGCGCACTCTGTGTGCCTGAGTCAAGGTCAGGGACCCTGGGTGGTGTCGGAAGGAACCAAGGGAGTTGGGCAGCAGAAGCATGTGCTGGAAGGGATGGCAAGGAGCCATGGACAATGGTAGTACGTGAGTGCTGTATCCAGAGCTGGACTAGAAGAAAGGTTTGGGGTCAGAATGGACACAGCTTTCTCTGAAGCATAGCTTCTTAGTGATTCTTTCTGTCACCAAAGCAAATGACATCCTCTGAATCTTTCCCTGGGTTTCTTTGTCTGACGCTACTGAGCCACACAATCTCTCATCATCTTCCGGTTACTAATGACACCAACCCTCTCTGTTCTCTTGGTGATGGGGCCTGTCTCCTTAAAGATGGCCGGTTTCTTCCACCCACAACCAGGTCCCTTAGTGCCCACACTCATTTGCTTCCTGAGTCAAAGGGGACACTGTCCCCCCTCTGAGGACTGTTCAGCTGGCCTCTTCCCTTCTTTGGTGAGTAGCAGAGGAAGCAGCATGTCTGAGTAGGCTGGGGTCACACACTGCCCAAGAACAAAATGGAGTTTCTCACAAAGAAAGAAAGTTTGTATTCCAGAAGACAAGGAAGTTTCCAGGCCTCAGGAAAGGAGGCTAAGTGGTCTGTGGACTGAAGCTCCCCAGGTTTTACCCCCCCAACTTGGGCACTAACCCTGTACCTATATGTGGGGATGGAGATAAAGGTGGTATTGATACTGCCAAAGCCTCATGCTCTATCTGAGTCACCTGAGCCACTGGTGAGCTCTACCAGGCACATGACCTTGGGGAAATCACTTGACTCCTCTGAACTTCAGTGTCTTCATCATATAACCTGGATTCCCAGGAGAGAGGCACAGCACCCAGCAGATAGCTGGTGTCCCGTCACCCGAGGTCTCTGCCAATCCCCTCTGCCTCCCCAACCTGCCCCACACCAGTTTAGACACTCTGGGGATGCTGGGTAAATGGAATACACCATTTGTGCTCAGGGCGCCATCCTTTTCCCTATAGAGGCAGGAAGATGTGGGCAGAGACCTGAGAGAGGCTGTGGGCTGTTATAGAGTGCAGGGGCCCTCTAGTTCCCCAGGAAGCATGGGCAGCCTGCCGCTTGCCTGCGGAGTCCCAGTTCTATTGGGTGGGGCTGTCGTTTGTCACTTTCCGCTATTATCTTCCCTTTACCATTTCCCTTGTGGCACTGACATTTTCCTGGTGGGTCCAAGGGGAAGGCGGGTGACAAATATAAAGTGAGGTATGCGTGAGGGGGTGAGCCTGGACTTTGCTAAAGCTGTCTTTCTCCATGGGCTTGGAACAAAGAAATGGCGCAGCCTCCCATCCAATGAGAGGTGACTTCACTGGTCCCCTAGAAAACCATAGTGCCAGTCACTTTCCCGTTGTTCCCAACATTCTCCCTTCTCCAGGATTCTTGGAATCTCGTTGGCCTTTCAAGGCTCCCAGGACTTTGCAACTCATAACAAGACAAGGATGGTGAGTTTGTATTTCATGCACTCAGCTTCTGCTCACTTTCCAGTCTCAGAGAACGTGGGTTGGCACCAAGACCCATAGGAAAGAGGACCCAGCTCCCACTTGGCAGGGCACTAGGCTGAAGATAAAGGACTGAGATCCTAAGAGGCCATAGGGCTGTGCAGAAAGGCCATGGGTCACCGGCTCAGTATAGCCCAGTAGCCTGTTTTCTACCCCACATCCCTCCGAGTGCCCCTGCTCCTGGAAGCTAGCCATTGACATTGCCTTTCCTTTCTTTGAAAATAAAGTAAACTCAGGCCAGAGAAGCCACCTGATGTGGCCACACAGCACAGACGACAGGTGGAGGGAGTTGCTGCTCTAGCTCAATTCCCCAGGGGAAGGTGGCACAGAGCCACAGATGACCAGAGGTCCAGAGAGGGGTGGACATTGAGGAGCTGCTAAGAGAGCTGGGGGGAGTAAGGCCACTAAGGCTGTGGAGGAAAGGCCAGAACAGAAGCTGAGCCACAGAGGGAGTGTGGGGCTGTGTGGTGGCCCCTGCCCTCAACTTGTGACTTAGACTAGGGCAGGCCATTGTCCTTTGGGCTTCACAAAGCAGAAAACTCAGTGCTATTCTGGGGGCTGCAGCAGAGGCAGACAAAGCCCCCTCCCCTCAAGCCCGGGTGGCTCAGCAGAATTACCGAGAATGAGGCCGCTAGTTGCTAATGGGCTTGGGGAAAATGGGATGCAATTTAACAGTGTTTTTCAGGCCCAGAGCTATTGAATAAATGAGGTTCGTGAGGCCAGGCTGGGAATCGCTGACGCACCACCCGGCTGGGTGTTCGGAGGAGGTGAGAGGGAGGGACCCTGTGGGGAGACTGCAGATGCCCACGTTGGCCTGGGCAACGAGGGGAGGGCAGGTAGCGCCCTGCTTGAAAACCTGATCCTGGCCCCTCCCACAGAGGGCAGCTGCTGGGGGACCAGGAGTCATTGGCCAGCAATTAGGACCCCAGTCCTGGGGACTTCTGAAAAGGTGGGCAGCAAGCAGACCCCCTTGGTCCCATCACCCAGTGCAGAGGAGGGGCGGCATGCAGAGGGGGAGGTGCCCATGAATGACTCACCTGTCAGACATCACAGCCACCAAGCTGCTGAGCTGAGGGCTGCTCTAGGGTAGGGGCTGCAGCTAGCACAGCCCCTGCTCAGCTGTGGGAAAAACAAAACAACTGCTGGCAGCTCTGCCTCTGCATCGTAAGAGGATGAAATGCTACCAAACTGTCTGATGGGGGTCAGCTCCAGGCCTGGGGATTAGGGGGCAGGAGTTGCCCTGTGGGAACCAGAGCCAGCACATCCTGTAGGAAAGCCCCCGAATAAAGGGCAGACAGTCTGGGTCTCTGCCCGCTTCCTGTAGGAATTTGCTGGGTGACCCCAGGCAGGCCCTCAGTCTCTCTGGGTTTCAGTTTCCAGGTGGCAAATGAAAAATGCCAACAGTCTTCTTGAGTCTGAGTGTTCACCTCTGTGCTAGCGAAAATACCCCCCCACTCTGTTGGCCTTCGTGATTTCCAGGGCCCACAGAGCCTGATTTAGACCCCTGTTCTAGGAGGTGCCCAGCTCTGAGTTGCTAGACTTCTCTCACAACTTCTAGAACACATAGCCAAGCCCATGAAGGGAAGAGATGCTCCCTAAGATCCCTCTTCTGGGGGAGGGGGAGTCTCCTCTTCCTCCTTCATGTCTTTCCAGGGGACCCTTCCTTCCAAATCGCCAGGCCTCCCCCCCAAGAAGCTAGCAGCAGGAAATGGGAGCTGTGAGCCTGGAACCACAGAAGAGGAAGAGTGGTTGCAATTCTAATCTCCTGGCCCAGGGCTTTTGAAGCCAAACTTCATACAGGAGATGTTGCAGTGTGACACCAGGTCAGAGATGGACAGGGCACCTGGGATGGATGGCTGCCCCGAAGGGCCTCCAGGCTCACCTGCTTACCAAAGCCCCTGAATGTCTCTGGGAGACCCCTCCTCCCCTGCCTAGCATGACCACCAAACTCTGGCTCCTTAGGGAAGGTGCTTCTGAGACTCAGTTTCCACAAATGCAAAGTAAGGACAAAGGGCTGCAGTCTCAGCTCTGCTGCATAGTTGACCCAGGTGCCTGAGCCTTCAGGCTCTCAGTGGGCTGGACCCACTGTCCCAGTGCTCACCCCATCTTTCCTGAGAGCACAGAACATTAGAAGATGGCCCCACCCAGAGCCTCCCCTGAGAGGGACAGCCAGCCACAGCCAGGGGTATCCCTGCTGGCAGAAAACTGGAGATAGGGCATCTTGGTGCCCTGCTTGCTCCACAGACATCATCTTAATGCTCCGAATGAGCCCAGAGAGGGGAAGCTATGTGCTCAGAGCTGCACAGCAGACATTCAGGCCCAAGCAAGAAGCACCAGGACCTGCCCACAGTGGAGCAGAGAGGAAGAACACACACCACAGAGACACTGGGTCTGAGGTCAGAGGGGGGGCACTGAAGGACCTGCGGGCACCCTGGGGTGTAGCTGGGGACTGGAGAGTCTGAGGAGCAGGGGGTCCTGCTAGGTCAAAGCTAGCAGAACACGATGGGGTTCCATGATTGGACATCTCATTAAAACTCACCTCCAGGGAGGGCACCAGAATGGAAACAACGCTGGCACTGCTGCGGCATCAGCTGCCACTCATCTTGGCCCAGAGAGGGGCTAGGTGGAATTTGGCAGGTGGTACAGTGACCTTGCTGTCATCTGTGCTTGGACCAAGTTATAAAGGTGTTTGTCTTGTCTCATTCTGCCAGAGAGGATAAGTAGCTTGCCCATGTCCCGCAGCTATTGAGTGGCCAGCCAAGATTTGCTCTCAAGCCATCAGCCCACTGAGAGGGAGCTGGGGTCCCTACTCAGCCAGCCTAAGGGTGCCAGGGATGGAACGTATGAACCCCCAATGACATCTACATAATAATCTTCAGGACCTGGGAAATTGCTACTCCACATAGCCAAAGCAAGTTTGTCAATGTGAATAAATTAAAGATTTGGGGACCTCAGATAATCCTGGATTATCTGGGTAGAACCAATGTAGTCACAGCATTCTTATAAGAGGTAAGCAGGAATGTGAGAGACAGAAAAGGAAGGACGTGAGGCAACAAAAGCAGAGGTCGGAGGAAGGTCGAATAGTAAGTGGATGTTGGCTGTAAAAGTAGCTGGGGGGCGGGGACCAGCCCAGGAGTGCTGGCGGCCTCCCCAAGCTGGAACAGGAAACAAAAGGAATCCTGTTCTAGAGCCTTCAGAATGAACCCAGCCCTGACAATACTTGGATTTTAACCAGCGAGAACTATTTCGAGGTTTTGACCTCCAGATCTGTCAGATGATAAATTCGTGCTGTTTTAAGACACTAAATTTATGGTAATTTTTATAGTAGCATGAGGAAACTTATACACCAAGGTTCAGCCATAGGGCTCAGGCCCACTCATGGCAACCCCTTCCTGATGGATTTACCACTACCCAAGGCTAAGAGATAGGCAGGACTGGGGAGAAGACACCCCCACATCCCACTGCACATCCCAGCTGCCAGGGTTACAGGGTTTGAGGGCTGCAAGTGCAGATGTCCAACATCAACAGTCACTGGGGAGCAGGTGGCAGTGGGCACTCACATGGTGCATTGTGCTTGATTCTGTCTTCAAGAGTCATTGTATGGGGTAGGAACTGCCACTGCATCTCTGGCCAGAGGGCTTCCCCGGTCAGCTCAAAGTGGCACAAGTAGTGACTATCCCAGCCCCAGACCAGTCTGACCACAGCTCCAGCAGCGCTTTTGCTAGAGTTTGGTGGGGAAAGGGGTTTACCTGCATCTCAATATCTTCCCGAGGACTGCCTCCTCACTTGGCAAACAGTGACTGTCCCCTCCCGCCTTGGTTTTTGCCCGTCCTCTTTGTCCCCTCTCCCCTTGGTTGATTTCCACTGACTTTTTACTTCCCTCTGTGCACATGTGTCCTCATTAGTTCCAATTTAATAGCTGTTTGTTAGTTTGTTTTTAATTGATAAATAAATATTGTATATACTTCTGGCGTACATGTTGTCTTGATATATGTATGCAGTGTGGAATGGCCAAATCAAAATAATTAACATATGCATGACCTCACATACTTTTTTGGTGGTGAGAACATTTAAAATCTACTCTGTAAGCCAGTAGTTTTCAACTGGTGTGCTACAAGATCTTAGGTGTGCTGTGAAAATTTTCAAAGATCATTAATTAAATTATTTTTGAAAGAAGTTCAAAGCTCAGTGGCTTTATTTTTCTTTTATTCTTTTTTTTAATCAATGTAACTTAAGTGTGCTATAGAAGTTTAACTATAGGTTCAAGCATGCCATGAGATAAAAAACCTTGAAAAACACTGCTCTAAGCAGTCTTCAACTAGGCAATGTCGCATTAACTATAACCACCACATTGTACAAGAGATCTCTTGGACATATTTCTTCTGTCTAACTAAAATTTTGTGTCTTTTGACCAACATTTCCCTAATGTCATCTCCACTAGCCTCTGGTAACCACCATGCTACTCTGCTCTGGTGAGTCTTTGTTGGATTCCACATATTAGTAAAACCATGCAGTTATTTGCCTTCCTGTGCCTTGCTTATTTCACTTAACATAATGTCCTCTTGGTTCATCCATGTTGCTACAAATGAGAGAATTCCTTTCCTTTTAAAGTCTGAGTAATAGTCTATTATGCATATATACCACTTTTTAAAAAATGCATTCACTAATGGATGCTTAGGTTGATTTCATAACTAAGCTATTGTGAATAGTGCTGCAACGAACACGGGCATGTAGGTATCTCTTCGACACACTGATTTCCTTTTCTTTGGTGTATACACAGAAGTGGGATTGCTGGATCATATGATGCTATGGTTTGAATGTGTCCCTAAAAGTTCATGGGAACTTAATCTTTGATGCGACAGTGCTGGAAAGTTGCTCTGCCTACATAAGTGGTTATCTTAGAAGTGGGTGAATTATTCTGAGAGTGGGTTTGTTATAAAAGCAAGTTTAGCTGTCTTGATGTCTCCTTTTGTTTTTTCTTGCACTCTCCTTCCCTTCCACCTCCCACGTTCCACCATGGGATGGTGCAGCAACTTCTTGTTTTAGTTTTTAAGGAACCTCCGTACCATTTTCCATAGTGGCTACACTAATCTACATTCCCATTACTGGTATACAACGGTTCTCTTTCCTCAACAGTCTTGCCAACACTCACCAACATTCTTTCATCTTTTTGATAATAAACATTCTGACAGGTCTGAGAAGATAGATCATTGTGATTTTAATTTGTATTTCACTGATTAGTGAAATTGAACCTCTTTTCACATAACTGTTGGCCATTTCTCTTCTTTTGAGAAATGTCTACTCAGGTCCTTTCCTCATTTTTATATTGGGTTATTTGTTTTTTTGTTATTGGGTAGTTTGGATATCTTATACCTTTTGGATGTTAACTATCACCAAATGTATACTTTATAAATATATTCTCCTATTTTATAGTTTATCTCTTCACTCTGTTAATTGTTTCCTTTGTTATGCAGAAGCTTTTTTGTTTGAAAATCTCATTGAATTGAATTTTACTTTTCAATTCAATGAGCTCACTTGTTGAATTTTACTTTTGTTTCCTGAGGTCTTGCGGTCATATCCAGAAAAATCATTGGCTATCCCAGTGTTTTAGAGCTTTCCCCCTAAGTTTTCTTCTAGTAGTTTTACAGTTTCATGTCTTCTGTGGAAGCTTTTCATCCATTTTGGATTGAATTTTGTACATGATATGAAGTGAAGGTCTAATTTCATTTTGTGGATATCCAGTTTCACCAGCACCATTTATTGAAGAGACTGTCATTTCTCCATTGTGTTTTCTTGGAGGAACAGATTTGAGGACAGGCCCTGGGCCACTGAATTAGTTGAAATTCAATTGACAATAAATGTGTGAATTTCTTTCTGGGATGAGTGTTCCCATTCTGAGGGTCACATCTGCAAAGCAGCTTCCAGACAGACACTTGCTGGGGCACTGGGACTCAGGCAGCCCCCATTCCTTGTGCAGGGGCATGTCTGGAGATGCCCTCAGCTCCAGTAGGTCAATATGGCTAGTGAATCAGCATGGGGTGGATGTGGTCAGTTCCTGGACTGGTAGACTTATAGAAGTTGCAGAGGAGGATTTTAGTGGCCCTGGCACTCACCTGACCACTCAGATGACCATGCAAAGAACTTGAGTCAGCTAGATTGGCAAGCTTCCTTGGCCCAGGGTTCTGTAAGTGCAGACTCTGGAGGCCCATGAGGCTGGCTGGAATGTGTTGGGACAGGAGAATTGTGCTCATGGCAGAAGGGGCTGGAGCAGTAAGCAGGGATCATGAATTTCTGGGAACAAAGGAGAACAGTGACATGCTCTGGCTTTCCTGTCCAAGAATTCACTCTGGATGCTGTTGAGTGTAAATGTGTATGTTGGGGGGTGGGGAAAAGAAGGGACAAACAGGCAGCACAGAGTCCAGGCAACTGCTTCTGCTCTGGTTCCAGTGAGATGTAGGTAATTTGATCCACGGGATGAAGAAAAGCAGATGGATTCATGGGATGTCAATGTAAGAGGAAGAATCAACCCAAAGTGGGGACTAGGAAAATTAGAATGGAAACAAGAGCAACTGCTGGCTCCAACTGTGTTCACCACTTTCTTGCTGTATCAGGTGGTCATAAGGTAAGTCCCTCTTGCATGTCAAGCTTTGCAACTTGCATCCTGAGCTCTCTGAGTTTATTTGAATAATTTTCATTTCCAAGGTCAGGCTAGATCTTATAAGGACTGGTTAGACCCAGTATAGTGCATTTGCTGCTGAGTTAGGCCTAGAATCCAGATTGGAATCCAAAGGGGAAACTGGGTCTTTGAAGGGAATTGGACTGTATCAAATTGGATGCCTCGGTTAAGTAAAATTTTAGAAAAACATGACATTATGGGTTTATCTGAATCTAAGGAGTCTGGGACTCCTCCATCTGGAACTCTAGCTAATCGTATATTCTAAAACTATGCCTTTCCAGAGAAATGGGTTCATCTCAGAAAGATAACTTAGACTTACAATGGCCACATCAGGAAATTTTATTTTATTTATTTATTAATTTATTTATTTTGAGACAGAGTCTCACTTGGTCACCCTTGGTAGAGTGCTGTGGCATCATAGCTCACAGCAACCTGAAACTCTTGGGCTCAAGTGATTCTCTTGGCTCAGCTTCCTGAGTACCTGGGATTTCAGGTGCCCTCCACAACACCTGGCTATTATTTAGAGACAAGCTCTCACTCTTGCTCAGGCTGATCTCAAACCTGTGAACTCAGTCAATCCACTCACGTTGGCCTGCCAAAGTGCTAGAATTACAGGCATGAGCCACCAGGTCTAGCATGGGAAATTTTATTTTAGATACAATTATTCATCTATGGATGCATTAGAAAAAAAGGAGAGATCTAGAATGTCTCAGGAGCAATGAGATACATTTTTGATTATATACATAAGTTCCCAAAAGGCAGAATGACTCAAAAAAAGCCTCTTTAAAGGAATCTCTATAGCACACTAATAAAAAATTATCCTGAATCTATCAACCTCTTTGATCTTTGCTTTTTTTTCATCTGAATCTCCTTAACACCAACTTTCTTAAAAAATTAGAACCTCAAATGAGCCAGGAGATCTGCTACAACTAAATGTAAGTCTTGATCTTACACACAACTCTGGACTATTACAAAATCAACCACCTAAGGCTAAAAAAGATAAAGACTAATTGGAAATAGACTGTTTCATCAGTCACTCATTAAAAATTTAGCCCACAGACTCAGTAAGATTGACTCCTTACAGACAAATATGCTCCAGAACTCCTTCTTGAATAAAACCTAACATACTTTCTCTCTGCCTTTGAGAAGTCTAAATCTTTAAAATGAAGGCTTAAGGGAAATGATTCATCAGAAGAAGAAAAATAAAGAGAAACTTTTTAGAAATAAACCAGCAGTTGAAAAAACCTTAAAATTTCTTTTCACAAATATTAATAAAAGGTTAGTCATCTGAACAGGTAACTTTTAGGGCCAGAGACACGATCTGTATTCAACTAGCAAATTTTGTTATTATACTTGACACAAGGCTAAAATTTCAAAACAGAATCCATACATCTGTGTCTGTCTGTATCTTTATGTATGTCTATATATTTGTATGTCATTATTTGCAATATTATTCTACATATAATGATATTATATATAGATGGCATTATTAGAAATGATATTTCTGGATGATACTGTCAGAAATATTATTTTAAAAGCTCTATTTAATTGGCCTAAAGAAAAATAAGCACTTCAATTAATTATTTTCTCAGCAGAGACAGGAACTAACCCAGATGATTTTCAAGTTCATATGACTTTAATCTTTAATAAATGAGAATGTTGGCGATTTAGTAAACAAGGAATATTCCACCTAGCTTTACTAGTCAAATTAGCTCATTATCTCTGTTACAAAATTTGTCAACAAGAAAAGTACCTTGATAAGACAGCTAGCCTTATTTAATGTTATAATATGTCTGTTTAAAAGTGATTTTCAAAATCTTTTTGATAACTTGAAACCTTAAAACTATACTAAGTTAAATTAAATAACATTCATTAAATATCTAGATCATTTCCAAATCAGACAAGCTTCTAGAACATTAATTCTGAACATGAGGTCAAATTTATATGTAATATTTTTGACATCTTATTAAGGAGAAACTAGAGGCTCTAATAAGCATGCCCTGTGCTAGGAGAAAACATATGCTATTTAAAAACTGTGAAATTATTTTCTACTGAACTTTTACTAGATATTAAGGTTATGAAGGGTTAAGAATTTTAATTAATATATGGAATTAAAACCACCAGAAATAATAAGGATGAAAGGAAACCAACTGTATAATAATGTACAAAGAAAGTAGAATGCGTTATTTTTATTTTTAATTAGTATGGGTACATAATAGTTATATATATTTATGGGATACATGTAATGTTTTGATACAGGTATACAATGTATAATGATCAACCCAGGATAATTGGGGCATTCATTACCTCAAACACTTACCATTTCTTTGTGTTAGGCACATTATAATTCTACTCTTTTAGCTACTTTAAAATGCACAGTAAATTATTGTTAACTATAGTCCCTGTATTGTGCTACTGTATCCTAGATCTTTTTCATTCTAGCCAACTGTATTGTGCTCATTAAGCATCCTCACTTTATCTGCCCTCTCTGCTTCCCCTTCCCAGGCTCTGGTAACATTCTACCCCTATCTCTACAAGCACATTTGTTTTTTCAGCTTCCACATAAAAGTGAGAATGTGAATTAAAAAAAAAAATATTGAGGTAAAAGATGCATATATAACTTTCTGTCTTTACTATTTTTAAATGTATATATCAGTGGTAACATCCATTTATAAATGGGTATTCTTTTTTTTTTCACTTTCTTTCCCCCTCCCTCTCTCCTTCCCAGCCACCTCTGGTAATTTGTGGTAACTACCTCTCTACTCTGTATTTTCGTGGGATCCACTTTTTGCAGCTCCCATATGAGTGAGAGCATACAGTATTTGTCTTTCTGTTCATTTACATAATGGTCTCCAGTTCTACCCATGTTGCTGCTGCAAATGACAGGAGTTCATTATTTTTTATGACTGAATAATAATCTACTGCATGTATACACCACATTTTCTTTATCTAGTCATCTGTTGATGGGCACTTCGGTTGATTCCATACTTTGTCTATTGAGAATAGTGCTGCAATAAACACAGGAGTGCAGATATACCTTTGGTATATTGATTTATTTTCTTTTTATACAATTTAATGTATTTATTTAGAGACAGGGTCTTACTCACCCAGGCTGGAGTGCAGTGGTTACCATTCATCCTCATGGTAACCTCAAACTCTTGGTCTCAACAGATCCTCCTACCTCAGCCTCCTGAGTAGGTAGGAATACAAGCACGTGCCACCATGCCTGGCTAATTAAAAAAAATTTTTTTAAGTGACTGGGTCTCATTATGTTGCCTAGACTGGCCTTGAACTCCTGACCTCAAGGGATCCTCCCCACTTGGCCTCCAAAAGTGCCGGGATTGCAGGCTGAACCATTTTACCTAACTTCCTTATTGTCTTTCTTTTGGATGTATACCCAGCAGTGGGATTGTTGGATGACATGGAAGTTCTAGTTTTAGTTTTTGAAGAGCCTCCATACTGTTCTCTATAATGGCTGCACCAATCTTCATTCCCACCAACACTGTGAGAAGGGTTCCCTTTCTCTGCATCTTTGCCCGCATCTGTTATTGCCTGTCTTTTTGAGATGAGCCATTTAAATGTATTGTGGCTTTGATTTGCATTTCTCGGATGATAGTGATATTGAGCATTTTCTTATATGCCTGTTGGCTATTTGTATGTCTTTTTCTGATAAATGTCTTTTCTGATCTTTTGCCCAGTTTTAAAATCAAATTTATTTTTTTTGCTATTGAGTTGTTTGAGTACCTTATATATTCTGGTTATTAATCCTTTGTCAGATGGATAGTTTGAAAATATTTTCTCCCATTCTGTGGGTGTCTAGCCACTTTGTTGATTGTTTCACTTTCTGTGAAGAACTTTTCAGTTTCATAAAATCCCAGTTATCTATTTTTGCTTTACTTGCCTGTGCTTTTGAGGTGTCACACAAATCTTTGCCCAGACCAATGTCCTAGAGTATTTCTCTAATGTTTTATTCTCATAGTTTTTAGTTTCAGGTGTTAGATTCAAATCTTTAATTTATTTTTATTTGATGTTTATATATGGTGAGAGGTGTGAGCCTAGTTTCACTCTTAGGCATTTAGTTGTCCAGTTTTTCCAGAATCATTTAGTAACAAGACTGTCTTTTTCCCATTGTAAGGTCTTGGTCCCTTTGTTGAAGATTAGTTGGCTGTAAACCTGTGAATTTATATCTGTGTGTTCTTTTTTTTTTTTTAATCTGTGTTCTTTATTCTGTCCCATTGTTCCATGTGTCTGTTTGTATGACAGTACCATACTGTTTTGGTCACTATAGTTTTATAATAAATTTTCAAGTTAGGTAAAGTAATTTCTCTCCAGTTTTGTTCTTTTCTTCCTCAGTATTGCTTTGGCTATTTGGGGTGTTTTTTGGTTCCATATAAATCATAGAATCTTTTTTTATTTTTGTTAAGAATGTCATTGGTATTTTGATAGGTATTTCATAGAATCTAAATTACTTTGAGTAGAATTGCCATTTTAACAATATTAATTTCTTTAGTCTATGAACATGGGCTATCTTTCCATTTGTGTGCATCCTCTTCTATTTGTTTTATCAGAGTTTTATAGTTTTTCTTGTATAGATCTTTCACTTCTTTGGTTAAATTTAATTCCCAGATATTTTATATATTTTGCAGCTATTGCAAATGAGATTGCTTTCTTAATTTCTTGTCTTTTGGATAAAAGCCATTTAACTTGGGTGAAATGATACCTCATCACAGTTTTGATTGTTATTTCTCTGCTGATTGGTGATGTTGAACATTTTCTTATATACTTGTTTGCCATTTGTATGTTTTCTTTGGAGAAATGTCTATTCAGATTTTTTTTCCTTTTAAAAAAATCAGTTGATTTTTTTCCTATTGATTTGTTTGAGGTCCTGATATATTCTGCTTATATTAACCTCTTGTCAGATGAGCAGTTTGCTAATATTGTCTCCCATTCTATAGATTGTCTCTTTGTTGTTTCATTTGTCAAGTAGCTTTTTAGCCTAATATGATTCCCTTTATCCATTTTTGCTTTGGTTGCTTGAGCTTTTGGGGTCTTTTTTTTTTTTTTCTTAATAATTTTATTAAATCATAATTGTGTACATTGGTGCAATCATAGGGCAGAATGTGCTTCATATACAATCAGAAACATTTTGATCGTACTGTGAGAGATAGCCCTCATAGCATTTTCTTGAGGTCTTATTCAAGAAATCATTGCCTACACCAACATTCCTGGAGTAATTCAATGTATTTTATAAGGCTTATACTTGCAGGTCTTAGATTTAATGTCTTTAATCCATTTTTATTTTATTTTTGTTATAGCAAAGGAGGAGGTCTAGTTTCATTCTTCTGCATGTGGATATCCCATTTTCCTAGCACCACTTTTTCCCTAATGTTTATACTTGGCAATTTTATTGAAAATGAGTTGACTGTAAATGCATGGATTAATTTCTGGACTCTCTATTCTGTTCCAATGGTCTGTGTGTCGATTTTTATGTCAGTACAAAGTACTGTGCTGATTTTGTTACTATAGCTTTGTAGTATAATTTGAAGTTAGGTGAAGTGATTTGTCCAGTTTCATTTTAGTTTGTTTTTGCTCAAGGTAGTTTTGGCTGCTCTGGGTCATTTTCGGTTCTATACAAATTTCTGTGAAAAATATCATTGATATTTTGATATGAATTGCATTGACTCTGTAGCTTGCTTTGACAATATTGATTCTTCCAACCCATGAAAATGGATTATCTTTCCATTTTTTTGTTTCCTCTTCAATTGCTTTCATCAATTTTTTATAGTTTTCATTATAGAGCTTTTCTACTTTTTTTGTTAAGTTTATCCTAAGTATTTTATTTTATTTGTATTATGGTAAGCGGAATTACTTTCTTGTTTTCTTTTTCAGATTGTTCACTGTTGGTATATATAAATACTGACTTTTGTACATTGATTTTGGATCTTCTAACTTTACCGAATTTATCAGTTCCAATAGTTTTTGGGTGGAGTCTTTAGGTTTTTCTAAATAAAACCACATCGTGCTCGCTTTGGCAGCACATGTACTAAAATTGGATTGATACAGAGAAGATTCACATGGGCCCTTTGCAAGGATGACACGCAGATTCCAGAAGCATTTTATAACTTTTGTATCTCAAGAATGGAAGAAAAAGTATCCAATGTACTCAGGACTTTTGTGAAACCAATTTATAATTATTCACACTTTCTTATAAAAGATAGATCACAACTATAGCCAAAGATGAAGGAGAGAAGGAGAGGGGGATGGGAGGGGAAGGGGGAGAGGTTTGATAGCAGGAGGGTAAATGGGGGACCACATTTATGGAGCATATTGCAAGGGTACAAGTCAAATCTATCAAGAATAGAACATAAATGTCTTAACACAATAATTAAGTAAATGAGGTGAAAGCTATGTTGATTAGTTTGATATAAGCACTCTAAATTGTATAAAAAATCAATACATTGTAACCCACAAATGCATAAATGTATTAATGATCTATGTGTATATGACTTAGTAAAAGGAAAAAAATAAATAAAATCATATCATCTGCAAACAAGGATAATTTGACTTTTTTTCTTTTTAGTTTGGATGCCTTTTATTTTTATTTGCCTGATTGCTCTGACTAGGATTTCCTGTACTATGTTGAATGACAGTGGTGAAAGTACACATTTTTGTCTTGCTCCAGTTCTTAGAGGGGAGGCTTTCAGTTTTTTTCTGTTGAATATGATACTAGTTGTGAATTTTTATGGTGTTGTGGTTTTATGTATGATTTTTATTTTGTTAAGACATGTTCTTCTATACCCAGTTTTTTGAGAGTTTTTATTATGAAGGAATGTTGAATTTTATGAAATGCTTTTTTAGCATTAATTGAAATGGTAATATGTTTTCATTTTGTTTTGTTTTTTGATACAGAGTCTCACTTTGTCAACCTCAGCAGAGTGCCAAAGCATCATATCTCACAGGAAACTCAACCTCTTGGGCTCAAGTGATTCTCCTGGCTCAGCTTCCCAAGTAGCTAGGACTAGAGGTGCCTGCTACAACACCCCACTATTTTTATTTTTAGAGACAGGGTCTCATTCTGGCTCAAGCTGATCTTAAACTTCTGAGCTCAAGTGAGTTCAACACTATTAGGATTATAGGTGTGAGCCACCGTGCGTGGCTTGATCATATGGGTTTTGTTCTTCATTCTGTTAATATGATTTGCATATGTTGAACCATTTTGCATGCTTGGGATGAATCCCACTCGATCATGATGAATAACCTTTTTAATGTGTTATTGGATGTGGTGTGCGAGTATTTTGTTGAGGATTTTTACTTCAGAGATGTTCATCAGAGATATCGGCTTGTAGTTTGCATTTTTCCTGTGTTTTAGCTGGCTTTGCTATCTGGCTAATACTGACCTTGTGTAATTGAAATTGTTCCTTTCTCCTTAATATTTTGAAATAGTTTGAAAAGATTGGAAAAATATACAACAAATATATTTTCCTTAATGGAAAAAGGGAATAATTTTATCTTAAAGTAAGGTAACCGATGGTTTCAGAAGAAAAAGAAAAAAATGAGTAAGACAAAAACTTAAAGGATATAGAAAGTTATAGAAGATCTGTGAAAAATGAATTTTATGTGTGTTCAAACTACTAAAAATAGATACATTTTAAATATAAAAGAATTTTTTTTTAAAGAAAAACCTCAGTAATTACAAATACAGAGCTGGAATTGGGTTCTTTGTTAAAGGGACAAATATTATTGGAGTATTGATCTGCTCTTGAATATTAAACTCCATTTTTTTTTTTTTTACTTTTTAAATAGTTGGCCTAAAAAGCAAAGATTTCCTGTTTTATCAGGGTAATTTCTTATGACAAGTGTTATTTTTTAATAGATCTTAGATTATTTAAGAAAAGTGATTCTTTTCAAGACAAAGAGCTAAGTTTTTGGCTGGGGGTGGTGGTTCATCCCTGTAACCCTGTTACAACCCAACCAGATTTATTGCCCACTGCTTAAGAGGAAGCCAATATATATAGACAGCAGGGGTTAGAGTGAATAAAGAATGTGATATCACAGGCACCCCATTTGAGAAGATGGGAGGAATTTCTGGAAGAAAGGGTATTTAAGGATAGCTTGGCAGACCTGGCAGACCAAGGGCTAGACAATTGGGTTTGCCAATTGGCGGGGTTTGCAGCAGACCATAGGGGTGTAGAAATTGTCTTCTTGTGCTAAATCAGTTTTTGGGTGAAGGTTGCAGTACCAGTGGAGTCAGTTTCTTGGTATGGACCGCTGATCTGGGTGAGTCAGCAGCTCTACTGGAATATAGGACCTGGAAGATACCTCAAAAACCAGCCTTAGGCTGGGCGCCTATAGCTTAGTGGTTATGGTGCCAGCCACATACACCGGCACTGGCGGGTTTGAGCCAGGCCGCGGCCTGCTAAACAACAGTGACAACGACAATAAAAAAAGCAAAATAGCCAGGTGATGTGGCAGGTGCCTGTAGTCTCAGCTACTTGGGAAGCTGAGGTAAGAGAATCGCTTGAGCCCAAGGGTTTGAGATTGCTGTGAACTGTGACACCACAGCACTCTACCAAGGGTGACATAGCAAGACTCTGTCTCAAAAAACAAACTAAATAACTAACAAGCAAACAAAGCAAAAAAAAAAAAAAAACAGCCTTAATTTCACAAGGGTGGTATTATGTATGGGAGTAATTGAGAAAGTTAAGATTCTTTATGACCAGCAGCTATGTGACTCCTGAGTAGTAATCATAGGAAAGCAAACTAGTGGACGATGGCTGGTTAAATACACATTTTAGCTATGCCTATACCTTTTTAGAGTTCAGGCCCCTATCACAGTTCTCACTTTGTGGTCCTTTATTAATTCTATAAAGGGTGGTTTCAATCCCAGCACTTTGGGAGGCCAAGGTAGGAGGATTGCTTGAGGCCAGGAGTTTGAGACCAGCCTGGGCAACATAGGAAGACCCCCATCTCTATAATTAGCCAGGTGTGATGGTATATGCCTATCATTCCAGCTACTCAGGAGGCTGAGGCAGGAAAATTGCTTGAGCCAGTGTACTATGATCATGCCACTGTACTTCAGACTTCAGCAACCACATTTCCTTGTCGGTTGTATGATACACAATTACAAAAGGTTCATTAAAAATTCTCTGACCAGTAAAGATTTCTGCTCATATTAAATTCATATTATCAAGTTGGGTAAGAATTTTTAGAACTGTAATGAAAAAGTGATGGATTCATAAAACTGTTAACCCCATATCAAACAAAACGAAAACTAATTATAAGGGACTAAATTAACTGAATAAGATAATTAAAATTTCTATTACTTCTTGTTTGAAACATTGCTTGTTCTTCAATGTCTTATTTTCTAGATTTAATTAACTCCTCTTTTCTTCAGCTGTCTATAACTCAGAGCAATATGACAAATATATTTTGTAAAAGCCAGAAGGAACATTTATCTTTTCTTCCTATATGGTTGCTCCAGAATTTGGGAACTGATATTAAGTATTTTTATTTTTTATGGCAATATGGGTATTTGCACAGGTTCAATAAAAATTTGTTCTCCTTGTAACAGGACATATTGGGCAAGTCTTTAGCTAAAATGAGGTTTCTCATCACAAGATAGTTATGAAAAAGTCAAAGTTTACTGATACTAAGCCAATAGAATTTCTTGGGTATTGCCAAAACACTGACTAAAATATCACATTTTAAAAAATATATAGAATTACTATACTTGTTACATTTATGTAAATAGGTCAAGTTTAACTGGACTTATTTTGTAAAAAAAAATAATAAATGTTACTGCAATTATTTTTGGTAAAAATGAGAGTGACCATAAAACAGATCATGTTTTAATAGAAAGCTATAGGGCACCCATGGACAAATTCTAGTCCTGTTCATTTTCTTTGAAGTTTAATGATCTATCTATAAACCAGATTGAATTCTCCTAGTTTCACAAAAAAAATAAAACTTATCTTTCCCCAAGCCTTGCAAGCTTAAACTAGGTGACTTGAAACTTCATTAAAATCACTGCAACAGATCATGTATGGACAAACTTCATGCCCGCTTCTGCGTGGGTCATGTGAAGAGTAGACCAGACCGCCTGTAGACATAAGGGACATTCAAACTGCAACCCAGAAATCCCAGCAGGTTGCCATTGCCATCCTCATTCCATCCAAAGATGCTTTAAGCTCAAATCTAGAAATCTCAACTCCCTATCCTTCAGATTCAAAAACTAAGATCAGCAATTGTCCCAAATACTAACTTTTGTTTTTCTTTTGTTTTCATAGAATGATAGCTTGAATTCCCTTCAATCTGAAGTGAACAATTTAGCTTCCACAGGCTAACTTCCAAAATAGAAGTTCTTTCTACCTTAGTAGCCTGATAAGGAAGATCTTGAGCTCTTATTAATAAAAAAGTTCCTGTGTTAATAGGAATTAAAAATTAGAATTTCTAATTATAACAATTAGAAATTGTTATCCCCAATTTAAAGGTACTTAAGGTGGCTTGGTGTCCATAGTTCAGTGGTTAGGGTGCTGGTCACATAGACCGAGGCAGGCAAGTTCAAACCTGGCCCAGGCCTGAAAAACAGCAATGACAACTGCAGCAAAAAAATAGCTGGGCGTTGTGGCGGGTGCCTACAGTCCCAGCTACTCGTGAGGTTGAGGCAAGAGAATTAATTAAGCCCAAGAGTTTGAGGTTGCTGTGAGCTGTGATGCTAGAGTACTCTATCGAGGGAGACATAGTGAGACTCTGTCTCAAAGAAAAAAATAAAAATAAAATAAATAAATAAAAGTTCTTAAGAAAGAAACATAAGTTTTTCATCAGAGAGGTGCTGCTTGTTTAATTTGTTTAGTTGGTTAAATCTTGGCTCCTGGAGATCTTTTTTTTTTTTTTTTTTGAGACAGAGCCTCAAGCTGTCACCCTGGATAGAGTGCTATGGCATCACAGCTCACAGCAACCTCCAATTCCTGGGCTCAAGCGAGTCTCTTTCCTCAGCCTCCCAAGTAGCTGGGACTACAGGCGCCTGCCACAACGCCTGTCCATTTTTTTTTTTTTTTTGGTAGCAACCATCATTGTTGTTTGGCGGGCCCGGGCTGGATTCAAACCCGCAGCTCAAGTGTATGTGGCTGGCACCTTAGCCCGTTGAGCCACAGGCACCAAGCCGGCTCCTGGAGATCTTCAGGGATTTTTTACTCCTTCACTATTATTCTCCTTATTTATTTTATTTTATTATTTTTTATTTTTTATTATTATTTTTTATTGTTGGGGATTCATTGAGGGTACAAGAAACCAGGTTACACTGATTGCAATTGTTACAAATGAGTCTTGCCCCCAAAAGGTGTGCCACACACTGAGACTCCACCCCCTTCCCTCCTTATTTATTTTATTCATTCTCCTTAGTCATTGTATTCACCCCCTTGTGGTGCTGGTATCCCCTCAAAGGTTTTAAATGCTTTTCAACAGCCAATCACACCTGAAATGATTGCCATCAGGAGAAGACAGTTTGGAGAACTCAACAACCTGTCCATTTAATTCCATGATAAGTATCTAATTTTGGATAATGATGACTGTGTGCCCTTACATCCCAATGCAACTATAGATGATGATAACATCTACATGATTCCTTGTTCCAGAAACTACATGAATAGTGGTAACGGAGAGTAATGCTATATTGTTTGGTGACACTGTCAGCTGCTGAGAGAATGACAAAGGGAGGGAATTGTTAAAGTAAATAAAAATTAAGGCAAACCACGGGACAGTGACTAATTATTATCAAGCAATTGAAGAGACAGTGGCTGATCATTACCATTAGTTTTTGCTAGGCCTGTGCCTTCAGATACTTTTAGGCCCTTACTACAGTTTTTGCCTTGCACCCCTTTCTTGATTTGTAAAGGGAAGTTTCAATTCACTCCTGGGCTTTTACCCTCCCTCTTTATTGGAATGTGGGCAAATAAGAAGGGAAAGGGCAGATTACTGGGGTTGAGGCCAAGGAAAGAAGGATAAAGCCATTTTGGAGTTGTCTGCAAGGATTCACGGATGCTGGGTTTCAGATCTAAGGTCTGCAGGATGAGAACTCTAGTACTCTCATTTACAGCCTTAGCACAGTACTTAAGTGTGTACTCTAAGTGCTAAAAGTACTTAACAGCGACTATAAGATAGTCAATGAGCCCTAGAATGAGGAGTGAAAGTCCTAACTTCAGAAGTCTTATAGAACTGATCTGAAGTTCTGGGGAATCCAAAGGAATAGTCCTGAAAACAAATTAGGTGTGGGGTCTCTGGTAGAGCCCTGTTGTAGCCACTTAGTTCCTTGGGAAATTTTATCTATTCACCTTTCAACTTCTCCTAAGGCTTTTATTTAGACACAGCAGGTGGTGTTTAGCACCAGATAGACTCCCCCTTGTTTAGCCAACAGGCAATCTATTGCTGCCTGATTATCTAAGACTACCAGGCCTAGCGAGTTGAGTTGAGGTATCTTTGTTGAGCCCCAAGGCTTTTTGCAGTTTCTTCTGTGATCAGTCCTAGAGTCCCAGACAAGTATCTAATTCTGTCTCTGTTGGCATATACTCTGTAGATAAGAACTAATGTTTCCAGCAAGCTTTGCTGCCAGGTGTCCTGTTATCGTCTTGGCAACCTTCTCTTAAGAGGTCTACAGGGAACATTGTCTGCAAACTTGTAGTCAGGAAAGAATTCAGGATTCAGTCTAAGTTGTTGGCAAATACAAGAAACTCAAAAACAGGACAAGGCTAGAATCTAGTAACAGGTAGACTATCGTTTCTTATTTATGAACCATATTTTTTCTCTCCTCAGTTTCCCATTTTTGCCTTTAAGACAAATCATAGTAGGGTCAATTTCTTGTGAAAATAAATGTTATTCTCATCATATTTGGTCTGATTATTTACATAAAGTGCAGTAACAGTAATTATTATCCTTTTGTCTATGTCTATTAAAAAATTGGTATTACTGGAAATTCTTCATAAAGAATTTTGGTTAGACTTGAAAGCCTCTAGAGTCAAGCCAAGGATTCATCTGTGCCATTAGATACCTGAATGAATTGGGTATCATTTATTCTCCTTTCTCCATTCTCCAATTCTTCATTCTCCTTTTTACTGGAGGTCCCAAAGTAACTTGGGATTCCTAGACCTGTCAGGTTGTGACAGTCTTTACTTATCACAGATCAGGAAATGTTATTGATAAGGTACTGGCTAGTTTTCCCAAAGGGCTTTATATTGGGCTTATAAAGTCAACTTTAATTCCTGAATACAGTCTGGGCACCTTTGAAAATATGTTGCCCCAGTCAAAGCCTTGGTAAAATAATGAGAGTCTTTCACTGTGTCTTATTATAGAAGAAAACAGATCCTTTGTGAACTTATGCAAATACACATACTGCCATAAACGAAGAATACTTATCAAATAGTTTTCAAATTCTAGAGAAATGAAGTAGAGAGAAAAGTAAATACTTCAAATTTTGCCTACAAATATATACTTTGTTGTAAGTTATAAATAGCTCAAAAGAAGGAAAAGTGTTTTCTTGACTTTGGGAAACAAAACACAGAAAGAGTCAGCAATGTTTCAAATACAAAGTCACTAAAAAACTGGTACAGTAAAATTCAATTCAATTCAAGTTGGGTGGAGGGGGCCCCCGGGATGCGGGGCGAGAACGAGGAAGGGGGATGGGTGTGCTCCCACTGAATGGGCACCATGTAAGGGTATATGGCACGTCTCTTGGGTGTGGGACACAACTACAAGAGGGACTCTTCCTAACAAATGCAAACATTGTAACCTAGTTGGTTGTACCCTGATATTAACCGGAAATTAAAAAAAAAAATAAATAAAATCAAACATGAGGGGAGAAAGCAGATGAATGGATGAATGAAGAAAGAAAGAAATACAATTAAAAAAACAGTATCTTCCACATAATTAATTTTTGTTCTGTTCGCCGTTAAGTTAGTGACATATGAGTTCTATAATGAAAGTCCTGGAGGTTTGTTTTGTTTTCGTCCAGTGGTATATAATCTCCAAAGTTATCAGAAACCTGTACTCAAGAGAACTTGTCAGCCCTTTCCTTGAAGAAGTAAACTTTGGACCTCAGCCAGTTAAAAAAACCACTTTTTGAGAAGAATCAAAGTAAAATAATAATGGTCTGTGGATGACAGAAGTCTTAAGAGTAGCCATGGTTAAAGAGACAATTGACCAAGAAATTTGGTTATTTTTGTGGTATACAACAATTTGACATAATTATTACTGATAACATGCACCAAGACATATCAATATTTTATAACATTAGAACAGATATCAATAACATATGTATTGATATATATATATATCAATATATAATCCAAAGAGCGTTTTTTTTTTTTTTCCCTTTCAAGACAGAATTTCACTTTGTTGCCTGGACTACAGTGCCATGGCATCAGCTTAGCTCACAGCAATCCCAAACTCTTGTATTTATGATATCCTCCCGCCTTAGCCTCACAAGCAGCTAGGACTATAGGCACCCACAACAGCATCTGGCCAATTTTGCCTTTTTTTTTTTTTTTTTAAGAGAATGGTGTCTCACTTCACTCTTGCTCACTTTCCTCTCAAACTCTTGAGCTCAAGGAATCCCCCTGCCTGGGCGTTCCAGAGTGCTAGGATTACAGGTATGAGCCACTGTGCCTAGACGACATGAAGAAAGTTAAGCAAACATCATTTCATATTTGACAATGCTTCTTGTATGGTTTTAACATACCGAATGCATCTAATTTCTAGTGGCTCTAATATAGTAGAATCTCTGTAAGTTGACCATCCAAGGAATTGTAACAAACTGGTCAACATACAGAGGGGATCAACATAGGAAACTAGATGTTCAGATGTGCAGATACCTACATGTGGTACATGTCCCGTCTATGAAAATTAGGTCAACTTAAAGAGAGGTAAACTATGGAGGTTCTATTATATTTTTTAAAAATGCTAGTTTGACTGGGTTTAGAAGACTGGATTTAGAATTTGGTTTTTGAAAAGGCTACCAAATATCAAAGGCTTAAAACATTTGTTCAAATAGAATTATTTATTTAACCAAGCGTGATAGTTATCAAAAGACTAAAGGCGATTCAGGAAGTTACATGGGTGCAAATCTTAGGACTTTTAAAGTTTGGCTTTTCTAGTTAGTCAAAAACCTGATAATGATAACATAGGCATTATCTTGATAAAGCATAACATCTTTGTGTTCTTTAGGCCAGTAACCAAAAAGGAAAAGAAAAATCTTCTGTGGTGTGATTTTCTTTTTTTGAGACAGAGTTGCAAGCTGTCGCCCTGGGTAGAGAGTGCTGTGGTGTCACAGCTCACAGAGGCCTCAAACTTCTGGGCCCAAGAGATTCCCTTGCCTCAGCCTCCCAAGTAACTGGGACTACAGGCACCTGCCACAACACCCAACTATTTTTTTTTTTTTTTGGCCCAGGCTGGATTGGAATCTGCCAGCTCCGGTGTATGTGGCTGGAGCCCTAGCTGCCTGAGCTACAGGCCCGGAGCCAGTGTGATTTCTTTCTTAATTAAAAAAGGAAACAGGTTATAGAATTAAAATTAACATATCATGTAATTTCATTAAGAGCAAATTAATATTTTAAGAAAACTTTGCTGTTTTAACCAAAATTTTTAAATTATCTGGATCACATACAAAATTCCTTCATAAATTCCCTTTTATGAACTTTATCCTGACTTGCACAGACCACCTACAATATGCTTTAAGCTTTCCGTTTTTGTTCCAAATTTCTCTTTTCTTAAATAACCAGTTATTTTAGGAGAAAAATATTTCATGCAAGATCTTTTCTCATATAATATTATTCTCCTTTCGGTATAATCTTTCTTAGCAAAAATATATTTCTGTGTTCATTCCCTTTCTACATCTTTCTTACTTCATTTGTTACTTTCTATCTTATTTTTATTTTCTTCTCAAATTTATTTTGATTAACCTTTAAGTCACCTCTACACTGGACAAAATTACATATATATTTAATAAGAATACAGTTTATTCTTTTATAATTTTTCTTATTAAAATAATTTGGTATACTTTTACAAATTATTCAGTACAAATTAAAATTATTTGATATACTTTACATAGAATCACATATGCTTTTAAATTTCAGATTAATAAATGGGAACAAATGATTAGGTTATATTGTTTGCGTTTGTTGGGTAAAGTCCAAGATGTAGTTGGACCCTTCACTCAGGAGGTGTGCCGTAGACTTCTGTGTTGTTTGCATTAGGTGAAAGCTTACCAAACCCCCTCATACTTTCCCTCTCTCCCCTACCTCATACCCCCACTTGAATTTAATTGTGTTTTTTTTTATTTTCTTGTGTGGTCCTCTAGTTAGTTGTTCATCTACTAGTTTCATATTAGTTTTGAGTACATTGGATACTTGCTTTTCCATTCTTGTGATACTTTACTTAGGAAGATGGTCTCTAATCCATTCAGGTAAATACGAAAGACGTAGTCACCATCTTTCTTTATGGCTGAATAGTATATTCCATAATAGACACATACCATAGTTTATTTATCCATTCATGAGTTGATGGGCACTTGGGTTGTTTCCACATCTTGGTAATTGTGAATTGAGCTGCAATAAACATTTTAGTGCAAATGTCCTTATGGTGAAATGATTTTTTTTTCCTCTGGGTAGATACCTAGCAATGAGATTGCAGGATCAAATGGAAAGTCTGTTTTTAGCTCTTTGAAGATTCTACAGACTTCTTTCCAAAAAGGCTGTATTAGTTTGCAGTCCAACCAAAAGTGTGTAAGTGTGCCCTTCTCTCCACACCCGCACCAACATTTGCATGTTGTGATATGGGCATTTCTCACTGGGGTTAAGTAATATGTCAAGGTGGTTCTAATTTGCATTTCTCTGATGACTAGGGATGATGAGCATTTTTTACAGGTGTTTGTTGGCCATTTGTCTGTCTTCTTGTGAGAAGGTTCTGTTCATGTATGTCTCTTGCCCACTTATAACTGGGTTGTTTATTTCCTTTTTTCTTGTTGATTAGTTTGAGTCCTCTGCAAATTCTGGTTGTTAGGCCTTTGTCAGTAGAATCATTATGCATTGACTAGAATTCTTAGTAACTAATTCTTAGTTTTAGTACCTTTCAATTTCAATGAAAATGAGGCTGGGGCAGGGAGTTTGCTTGAGCTCAGGAGTTGGAGATCAGCCTGAGCAAGATGGAGATCCTATCTCTACTAAAAATAGAAAAAACTATCTGGGTGTTGTGGCACACGTTTGTAGTCCCAGCTACTCAGGAGGCTGAGGGCAGAGGATTGCTCAAACCCAGGAGTTTGAGGGTGCTCTGAGCTATGATGCCCTGGCACTCTACCCAGGGAGGCAGAGTGAGACTTGGCCACACGCACACAAAAATATTAGTGCAAAGTTAAGAAACAGGAAGTCATGAATTGTCCTAAAACACTTGTCCCCAAATAAGATTACAGGTTGCTATAAAATTTATTTAGCAAACTGGTAATTCAAAGATTTTAAAAAGCAAAAATCTTACTCTTTGACAGAGAGGTGACTCAGTTTCCCAAGTAGTTATAATACATAATATAATATAGAAAAACATGAATACAAGTTAATAAGGAGGCAAACTGACTCTGTCTCTTTCTCTTTTTCTCCTGCTTCCCCTTTCATGCACTCTATTCAAAAGATAAACAAAAATCTTTGCTATTTCTATTAATATCATATAAATATTTTGTTCAAAAGAGAAAATCAAATTTTACCATTGCATTAGAGTATTAATGACAAATCTAATTTTAATAAAATCTTATAAACAAATCCACCTAACATTAATCAATTTGACCATAATTTAGGATTTTTATAAACCTTTTATAACTTTCACTTTTAACTTTTATGTCCATTTAGTTTTAGTTACTATTTATTTAATTTAAAACAGTTCTAAAAACCCATAAGTAAGACAAAATTATCTTTTTAACAAAAACTATTAATATTTCTATGGTCTTATAACCTTTTATGAAAAAAATCTTATTTTTCATCTAGAATTGTCTTTTTTCTATCTAGTAGTTTAAATTATATGTGATAATCATGAGAACTGTTAGAAAAACCTAGTAAGTTAAAGTAACTTTGAACTGTTATCAGTCCCTAATTTTTATTAGCAAACCTAAATACCTTTAGTTTTCTTGATTATATAATAATTAGATAAACTTATGTTTAACAATTAATGTTTTAGTATTTTGTTTTGTAAATGACTCAGACATTTTATGATTATCCTCTTCAACTTAACATAATACGACTTCAAGATTTGAAGTTAACTGAAAAGAATTTTGAAATCACAGCATAGATACCAAAATCCTAGTGTCTTTCCCGGGTCTGCTAGGTCTCATGTCATCAAAGATGGCCGTTAAAGACAAGGCATATCTGTGGCCTCAACTCATTTACCAGGTGCAGAGTTCGAGACAGGAAACAAGAATGCCTGGGGATCCAGTTCTTCCTGGAATAGCCAGGGGAAAAAGCTAAGGCAAGAAAGAAGGGGCCACATTGAGCCAGGATTGTGTCTCGTAGCTGCTGGCCTGGGCACTGAGAACATGTCCCCAGACCTCACCGTGGCCACCAATCCAGACCCCAGAATGCAGAGGCTCAAAACCAAAAACATGAGCTCATAGTCAAATCCAGCAAATATTAAAAATATTATAGAAGCAGCAGTTTTTTTTTTTTGTTTTTTTTTTTTTGAGACAGAGCCTCAAGCTGCCACCCTGGATAGAGTGCCGTGGCATCACAGCTCACAGCAACCTCCAATTCCTGGGCTCAAGTGAGTCTCTTGCCTCCACCTCCCAAGTAGCTGGGACTGCAGGCACCTGCCACAACACCCGGCCATTTTTTGGTTGCAGCTGTCATTGTTGTTTGGCGGGCCTGGGCTGGATTCAAACCCACCAGCTCAGGTGTACATGGCTGGCACCTTAGCCCGTTGAGCCATAGGCGATGAAGTGGTTTTCAACAATGTTTGAACTTTGTAATATTCAATTCACTCCTTAACATTTAAAAATTAAACTTAATAATGAAAATGGGTTAAGATACCTCTGTAAATTTCTTACTTAGGAGTGAATACAAAAAGTCAAACA